>CAJDSM010000099.1:0-37314 GCA_903981925.1 Ostrea lurida
GGGTAACCTCCGATGTTGTGAATTGTTGTTTTGGAATATAAAGCCTTTTTGATTTCAAACAACATTTTGTGACCAAGGAGGTTGTCCTGCTTCATCTACAAAAAAAATTTATTTTACAGCCGATCGTTTACCTATGCAGCTTCGAATAAGGTTACTTCGTGACATCATAGCAATTTTCAATATTGACAAGGGTTACATGTTTTTGCTGGATAGAGATGTGAGATAATAGGGTATACCTGATCCATATAGAACATTATATTTGAAGTATTTAGTTTGATATATGACGACAACTGCTTTGAATACACAATCCAAGAAAATTACAGATACGTGAAAGAGGGTTTCCATCTCGGAATGCTGGCGATTAATTTACATTGAATGTGAAATATTCTTCATCTTTTACAACATATAATGATTAATTCCAATGATTATAACTGAACTTATCGGTTATCGACTTCAATGATATTTTTGGAACACATGAAGTGCATGTGGTTTACATGAATAATGACCGCGTCATTCCTTTGATCTTCGCAAAACCCGTGGTAGACTACAATCAAAGTTTACATTTCCAACTGTTTGACCAACCAGTCAATTTCTCCATAACTTACAACTGGATGTAAATTTCTCAGTTCGTGCTAAAATGAAAGGTCTGTGGCAATTTACATGGAAATTAATATCTACCAGGCAATATATGTGAATTTTATATTTTCCTTAAATTTGATTAGAATTGACGACGGGTAATCCCGTTTACTTTGTTTCAACTACGGGCTCACAGCGGGTGTGACCGGTCGGCAGAGGATGCTTACTTCTCCATGGCACCTGATCCTGCCTTCGCTTTTGTCGGAGGTCCGTGTTGCCCAACACTCGACTTTGAATATGTTTTTGGGACTATGATTACGTTTAACACATTATTTACTTCCCCAATTTATATATAAACAACCTCTCTGTCAAGTTTGTTTTGTACATGTATGTGGGGGTGAGCAACTATTTAGAATGGAAAAACATGGAAATGTGCATAAAGACGAGGACATGTTTTCCATTGCCCATTGTATTTAATCATCCCCTATACCCAACAAGGCAGTGATTCCTTATGTATATGTCAGATCAGTTAATGTGAAAATGCTACTTTCAGGTGAATATTCCCCACTTATTCATGTCTTTACATGAGTATGGTTTGTTTGGATGATTAAGTAACACGAAATACATGTAGCTCTAACTGGAAAAGTGTTTTAAATTCTTTGCTGGGATATATGACATTGACAGTTCCTTTAACAATGCAAAGAATGTGAGTGGAATATCAATGTTCTCCATTAACCAATATTTTGTGTTAAGAAACGACAGCTTGACGCTGCAATGTTTAGCAGAGTGGATTTGTAATTTTTTTTCCTGTTGGCAGTGATTTGTATTGTGATTTCTCACAAAACTTTCTATGAAATAATTTTTTCACATTACATGTACTTTGATTTTGCATTCTTTTCAAATAGAGTCCTTGTACCCCCTTTTTTTGGTCGAAAAATATGGTGATAATTATATTTTCCAAATATGAATGCTGAAAAACTATTTCCATTTGTAGATGTACTTTAACAACATAACCAGAGCCTCCAGTACAATGTCCTTGACCTCTCAATCTGACATTGATACAAGACAGCTGTTCACGTGTGTCGGAACATATAAAGGAAGTGTTGTTGCCATCAGAAAAGTGAATAAAAAGAATGTAGAACTCACTCGGAGCATTAAAAAGGAATTAAAAGTGGTATGACTATTGTATTTTAAGAAGTGGTTGAAAAAAGATTTTGGATACCTTTATGATCGGATTTGAATGGCTCTTGTTGAACATATTAGTGCTAAGAAGTTGTTTCATGTAATCACATGAACAATTTCAGTAAAAGTCATGGTCTGGGAACCAACCATTTTCAAAATTAGTGAAAGGAAAAAAAAAAGATCGAAGTAAAATGCCATGATTGATCGCTTTGAAGTGATCAGTGTCTTATCAGTATTTTGTAAGTACAATTTTTCACAAGAATCACAAGGTTTAATGAAATATATGAAGGCAGCATTTCGTAAATTCTATGGTCGTTATAACAATTTAGTTTACCAATATGACCTACCATTGAGTCAAATGCTGTCTGATGTGTTTCATAGCCATTGTTAAACCGTTTTTCACACACTGATTTGACTACAGATTGTTCCGTTTACCTGATCAAGACCAGCTGAAGACTATGGGCTCACAGCGGGTGTGACCGGTCAGCAGGGGATGCTTACTCCTCTTAGGCACCTGATCCCACCTCTGGTGTTTCCAGGGGTCCGTGATTGCCTAACTCTTGTTTTTGTATTCTATTTGGGACTTACGAGATTGATCACTGATCGTTATCTTTGCCTTTACTATATTACATATCCATTTTTATTATTCTTTAACGACAAATGATTATTCCCAGCTTGTGTATGGTACATGTAAACAGCGATTCCTTTACTGTGTATGGAGCAACTTTCAAACCATTTCTTAACCATATTCAACGGTGTTGCGTTGTTCATTACAGATGAGAGAATTACGTCATGACAATGTTAATCCTTTCATCGGGTCTTGTATTGATGCGCCATACATCTTAATAGTGACCGCTTACTGTTCCAAAGGCAGCTTGCAGGTAATAGGATCTTATAGGATATATCTTATTTTTATATGCAATGACTGACCAAATGAGGGCATGGGAAATTAATCCGCCTGATATATTAGCGCATATATTAGCTTGTCTAGTATATGCGAATTTTATCCAAGGGTCATTCGAGTGGTTTTACCATGATGGAATTGTCCCAGTTTGGCAAAACAACTCCTGAAATTTAATGACGGATTTTTTCCGGCTGTGCAAAACATCTCCGGGAATTACAATCATCACTTCCTGTTCAAGATTTTATTGACATTTGGTAAGAACGAGAACATTTTCTGTCAAAAAATATTCATGCGTGGCAGCCCATTTGTACGGTAGCCTCAAATTTCACCGCGGCCAGTAACGCCATCGGTTGTTGTTCCCTGAAACGTCAGTGTTTTGTTGGTTGGTTGCATATGGTTTAACGTCCCTTTGGAGAATTTTTCACTCATATGAATACGTCACCATTGCCGGAGAAGGGGTGCGNTTCACTCATATGAAGACGTCTCCATTGCCGGAGAAGGGGTGCAAAATTTAAGCCTAGTGAAAGATCGTTAAATATAGGGACTTCAATTGCATCTTGAAGAAGATGATCAGACTATATAAGATTCTGTGGATCTTTATCACAGCTGATCAATGTAAACTACATATTATGTATAGTTTATTTCATCTTAATGGAATTGTCAAATAAATCTGTTTCATTCACTTCCTGGCAACAGAGATGAACAAACAATTTCCCCAAATGAAAACGACTGCTTTGAACTTGTCTTCGGCGCAGTCTTAAGAGTATTACACTTTATTGATGTAGATTTTGCGTTATATGAAGTTGATATACCGCAATTTTCCATTTGACAGGATATTCTAGAAAACGATGACATTCAACTTGATTTAATGTTCATTGCATCCATAGTCTTCGACATCATTCGGGTACGTCATTTTGATCATCTGTGCGTTTGATAACATTGAACAAGGACGTGGTATACAGTAGATATATATGAATCGATTCACACAAGTTCAACTGAAATTACAAAAAGAAAGTTTTCGATTAAGTAATATAATGCTTGATCGCCAATTTTGCAGTTAGTATATTAGTTCTTCAAACGCAAAAGGAAGAATATTGTTTAGAGAATCTAGGTATGCATCACTTGAATCGTCCATAAATATTGTAGTCTATGTCAAAAACCAAAAGAAAAGATTCTGTTTTATTGCATTGACTTAATATATATTCTGCTTTAAGTAGAACGCTTATTTCTTTTAAAACCCTTTGGGACGTTTCATGACAATTTCGAGGATAGAAATTAATTTCGTAATCGTATCGGAATTCTCTTGACATTCTCGTTATTAACGTTTTCGATATTCAAAATACTGAATGTTCATTAAAACTAAAAGAGAAAAAAAATATAAAAAAAATATCAATAAAAAAATCTCTACCAACGTAATATTGTTATCAAAGATTATATAATATCTTCATTTTACTAGGGTATAACTTACCTTCACGAAAGCGAAATAAAATCGCATGGGAAGCTGAAGTCAAGTAACTGTGTAGTTGACAGTCGGTGGGTTGTGAAAATAGCAGACTTTGGGCTCACGGAATTTATGGCTGGTACAAATACGGAGGAGCCTGAGGAGGAGTATGCCTTTTACAGAAGTATGTAGCGCTCTTAAGGTTTCTTATACACAATACTACAGTTTTTCACATCGTAGACTACTGATATGTTGATACATGTAATTTAAATGTACTCACAAGATAGTTTATTACGTTCTTTTTTACATGAGTTATCCTTACTTTCTAAAATTGAGAATAATTAAATTTCATCAGATGTTTTAGGGTGAAGAATATTTTTCTACAGATATATTGTGGCAGAAATTGTTTTATGTATCTTTTCTGCGATATTGACCGTTGTTTCATTTCAAATGTCGAAAACATGTATTTCTCATAAGATACAATGTTAAATTTGGACAATATATTTTATGTACGGGCGTGGTTATTTTTTCAAAAACACCGTGGTAAATTAGTATGCATTNAAATTGTTTTATGTATCTTTTCTGCGATATTTACCGCTGTTTCATTTCATTTGTCGAAAACATGTATTTCTCATAAGACACAATGTTAAAATTGGACAATATATCTTATGTACGTGGTTATTTTTTTTTCAAAAACACCTTGGTAAATTAGTATGCATGTCGATGTCCTTTAATATTAAACCAGGGATTTTCATTACATAAAAATTGGGGCATTAATTATCTACCAGTATCACATACCTTATTTGTGTTGCACAGTATCAACCCTTTCGTATTCGTGTGAATATTGCATACATTTTCAACTCTTTATCTTAAGAATCTGAATGTTTCATTGTTTTAGATTTGTTATGGACTGCGCCAGAATTACTCCAGTTAAAACACAGGGGTAGAGGCACACAAGCAGGGGATGTGTATTCGTTTGCAATCATTTTGTACGAAATCAATGGAAGAAAGGGGCCATATGGAAACTGCAACCTAAGTCCTAAAGGTGTGTCTTTGTATGAACGTTGTAAACATAATAAACTGGTGAAAAGATGACACGATGTTTTACTGACACCGTTAGGCAGCTGAATTTGATAGTGCACTTGTCAGTTTGGCTACACTAATCTGATAGAAAACATATCGCGCTTATGTCAGTAGTAAATTAATTGTATCGAGTACTTTAACTGATTTTGAAATGAACCAAAATGTTGCACGAGAACTGATTTTTAAATCTTAAAGTAAAATGATTTTCAGAAATTATTAATCGAGTGACGGATGGCAGCAGCGAAGAATTTCGGCCACGGCTTGCAGAACTGGACAAAACACCCAAATTTGTCACTGATGTTATTAAAGAATGTTGGGCTAGGGATCCGGAAAGGAGGCCTGATTTCAAAACTGTGCGTTCAAGATTAAAGGAACTTCAAAGAGGAATGTAAGGCATATAAATTGATGGAATGGTTGATTTTTACGTATCTTATTTGTATAATCAACGTTAAGGAAGTAGATAACAACATATAATAACTTATAGATAACTTTCTCCCCTGAATCCATAGAATGGTGCTAGTTCAAAGGTATGAATGATGTTTGATTTATATAGTACGTACATATGTCAAATATTTGCTCTCAGTTAATATCAACTAGATTCATATAATTATTCTAAAACTTTTTTTTCTACGCAGTACGTACAGTACCTCTGTCCCCGGAAAGATCATGATGAAGGCGCGTTACATGCTAGCATTTGTCAAAAAGGCTCTCTTAGTTATTGTTTTGCCTCGGACTAGAATGACGTTTTGATTGGTTGAAACGCGTCACGTGAATGCCGTCTAAGTTTCTTTAGACGGCGAGTAGCAAAATATAGACGGCCGTTACGTCTTTTTTAGTACTTAAACTAATTTTTCACCATATTATGCCGTCTATATTTGGTCCTCGACAAAACAAAACACATATTAGGTTTGTTACTGACTGTCTACGGAAATATGTTGGGTTTTTCAAGTCCATAGAAGGCGACCTTCTATGGAATTGAACAACCGTGCATATTTCGGTAGACAGTGAGTATCGAATTCTTGGATCAAGCCTGCAAAGATCCGTTACATATCTTAGCCCTAATTAGAAACAACATTTCAAACGTCTGGTGTAACCGATTAAAACAATTTTGTCTCTGTTGTGCAGGAAACCAAACATTTTAGACAATATGATATCCATTATGGAGAAATACGCCAATAATTTGGAAGCAGTGGTGGATGAGAGAACGGAACAGCTGATTGAAGAGAAGAAAAAGACGGAGGAACTTCTTCATCAAATGCTGCCAAAGTACGGATTTGCAGGAAGTCAATCTCTTTAAAGGAGAACCATCATTAATTATAAGAAACTAAGTCGACATTTGCATAAATCTTTGACATTAAACACGTAAATAGCATAATTTACAACAATTTGAAAGTTTTGAATTTTCGTTTTTACTGTGTGGTCTACTATACATTTCAAAGAGACGAATTAGCTTTCCACGATAGCTTTATTGTCTAAGCAGTTGCTGCATCAATCATTTGAAATCGTTTTGCAGTGATGTAACTGATCAAATCCCGCACACTGAAGACGAAAATAGACACGTACAATGTATAATTCGCTCTTGTCATGTTATATGATAATACAGTTAAAAATTTGTTTACGAAGGCAAAGTGCTCTACCGATCCTAGGGAATGTTAGAGTGTTCTAAGACATGTAATATGTGTTATTTTCTGTTGTGATTCAGATCTGTAGCAGAACAGCTGAAAATGGGTAAAGAAGTGGAGGCGGAGTCGTTTGACTCGGTGACGATATATTTCAGTGACATTTGTGGATTCACTGCTTTGTCCTCAGAAAGTACTCCAATCCAGGTTTGACATTTTATAACTTTCGCCCGCAAAACACTTCAATTTCATGGCCATTACCGTTACATACATAATTCATTGTTTCCAAGTAAGTGTTTATTTCAATCAAACTGTTCATATGACTTTGAAGCTACGCGTTCCAAGTTCTGAGTTGTTTTTTTTAAACCCGCATTACCTCATCATTGACATTATATAAGGGTTCGAACCGTAAACTGGGTTTAAAGTCTTTTGTCTTAATTCTTTTAAAACCATNATTACCTCATCATTGACATTATATAAGGGTTAGAACCGTAAACTGGGTTGAAAGTCTTTTGTCTTAATTATTTTAAAACCACAAACCTTGGTACGTGGTTATGGAAGGAAATCTTACAACATCCCAACATATCCGTTTTATTATGATAAGTTTAGGTATCATACCCAAGACGAAATGATAGAAATTTGATTGGTTTTGATTTTGTCATGTGACTCCTTATATGCTTCGAAATGAGACATCTGACCGCCTCACTAATGTCACAATACCGTAAACAATATGACTGAGAGACCATACTGATTGCAGTTATTCTAATGAAAACATGACAATTGTAGAAATCAAGTGAATGAAATATTTCAAGTGTTTGACAGTATACGGTATTGCTTTATGGTACAAATGGATAAAATTGATTGGTTTATGCTGTTTAACGCCTAATGGATGATATTTCATTTAAACATTTTTTTTATGTGTATCATTTAATTAAAGTACTTGAAATCGTTCGACCAGATACATTGATAGAATGGTGCGAGGACATACACGAGGCAAGCCAATACTCACACTGGGGGAATCGCACATGTAACTACAGTGTGGAACGGGCTAACACTTCCCCAATGAGTGCTGGCTGGTCCCATATATTTCCGTAATCATACCCAAGAAACCATGTAACTTGAAATAAGGAAAAAATTTGAATTACCGTTTCTCTCACATACAATCCTAGTAGATATGGAAGGATATTTTAAAACGCCCCAATTTACCCGCATTGTCGTGTTAAACAGTTGAAATTTAAAATGTTTGAATTTTAGAATTTTTTTTAATTTACAGGTTGTAAATTTGTTGAATGATCTGTATACTCTATTTGACTCCATCATCGAAAATTACGACGTTTACAAAGTAGAGACAATTGGTGACGCATACATGGTTGTAAGCGGACTACCGAATAGAAACGGAAATCTCCACGCTGGAGAAATAGCATCAATGTCGCTTCACCTCCTAGAAGTCATTGGGAGTTTCAAGATTCCTCATCGTGAAAACGAGACAATAAAGCTAAGGATAGGAATTCATTCAGGGTCTTGTGTGGCAGGGGTGGTGGGGCTGAAGATGCCCAGATATTGCTTATTTGGTGACACCGTTAACACGACGTCGAGGATGGAATCGAACGGTGAACGTATGTAGCTAATGTTTTTAATCAAAAGATGGGAACAAATAAAAGTTATATGTCTGTTCTAAAAGTACATTTGGAGATAATTAGGTAATAGGAAGAGATTTTCATTTAATATCAGTTGCTTTGCANCATTTGGAGATAATTAGGTAATAGGAAGAGAGTTTCATATAATATCAGTTGTTTTGCTTCTTTATTGCCATGGCAAATGGATTGAAAACTTTGGAAATTATGTTTTAATCTACTTTAATTATCAGGAATGACATTTTATAGCAACATAAAGATGAAGATTACAGTTATAATTTCATCATGAAAGGAAAAGGATAAACATAAAACCCTTCTTTTCAATTTATGTTGGTTTGTCAATTAAGAAAGCAAAACAGTAACACCCACCTTAAGGACAATTTCTGTTATGTTCACCTTAAAAATCTTGTTCATAAAAGTTTTCTTAGAAATGAATCTAAAGACAGATTCCAGAGACATTTTACATTTTTAAAGCAGTCTACAGTAACTATAGTAACTAATACATGTATGTGACAATATAAATCATATACGGTACCAATTTTGATGCACCAGATGCGCATTTCGACAAATTATGTCTCTTCAGTGATGCTCAAACCGAAATGTTGGAAATCCGAAACATGAAGTAAAAACTTTATAAAAAGTGAAACAATGTAGTGCCAAAGACGAGCCAAATACTTCCAGAATTATTGTCACTGATGATGTACAGTGTATGTTTAAAAAAAGTTGGACATGATTAATAAGAAGTATAAAAATATTGACAATATTGAGTAATTTGAATAACTTTGCTTCATGGTAAATAACTTGTAGATTAAGATATGTAAATAGTAAAGACGTTTAAAATTAAATTTTGTGTTTTACATGTAGTACCAGGGGATAGCTAAACATAAAATAAGTGATTTTTAATTCACTATAATAGCGACATTATCCAATTTGATATGCATGGAAACACTACTACATGTATCAACCCTAGTCGTATTATTCAGAACATCTTGCCTGATACGTTATCATCACTTGATATTTTTTGTCTACTCGGATGCAATATAATTGAAATCCAAACTGCTATTTATAAAAGATTTCATCTAATCTAATGAAGACCTCCATAGCCAAGGGACATCGATAGCGATTTGGAAGTTTGCTACATGCGATTAGAATTAAGATCTAGCAGATCCATACAAAAATTGATCTAAGTAATTTGGAAAAAATAAAAAAAATAGACTTAATATTTTCGATATATTTTGTAAATTGTTACCATGGTAAAAACATGTACAATTTCAGTCCATTGATATCAAACAAGGCTTGGGTTCATTGAATCAATAATTATAATCTTTACTGATACCATACTCATTTCAGAATTGTTGCTATTGTAACATTAATAACAACATATTTTACAGTAGTCTTTGACATCAACGGCTTCTACATCAAATACCATAATTTTGATTTCAATATCAAGTGTTATTATATATGAGCAAAGTTTGAGGAAAATATGTGATGGTGCATTTCACAAAAAGTTTAAATTGTATAGAGATTGGGTGTTANCATAATTTTGATTTCAATATCAAGTGTTATTGTATATGAGCAAAGTTTCCGGAAAATCTGTGATGGTGCATTCCACAAAAAGTTTAAATTGTATAGAGATTGGATGTTCAAATGTGAATTTGGATTAAATATAATAATAATAAATAATACGTGAATTTGGATTAAATAATATTTTGTTAAATGTTTCTAGCCCTGCGGGTGCATTGCTCATCTCAGTGCAAAACTATCCTGGATGAGCTCGGTGGATACCACATGGAAGAAAGAGGTTTAGTTTCAATGAAGGTAAGCTTGATTATATGCATATTTAGAAAATATGTCATAATATCATGTTATAGTAATACGTAGATTAGATTTTAAAAAGTGAGTGTACAGATTAAATTGGTAGCTTACCTAACATTCTCTTTGAAGTATAATAAGTTTTAGAGAAAATGAAATGTGTGGCACGTACATTGCAGGGAAAAGGTGAAGTATTGACGTACTGGTTGATAGGAGAAGACAAATCCTTCCGCAGGAAGCGGATGTCTGGTGCGGAGTCTCCTCGCAGTAGTCCCACTTTATCCGGAAATAATAACCAGAATCAGACATTGTGTAACTGTGAGAAATCAAACTTTATTTATACGGACAACCGAATCAGCCGTTCCTTTATTCGAAGACATTCTTTGAACGATCCCTCTACCGCCCATGGAAATGTGCCTTCACAATTTCCTCTTCCCACACAGAGAATCTCAAGTTTTAAACACAGAAGCTCAAATATGCCTTCCCCAAGACTGCTAAAACAAATCCAATTTAAAGAAATCGAAGAGGATAAGGGCAATACACGTGATCACAACTTAGAGTTAATTCCCTTGATAACCGTTGAGACAAGGAAATGACTGGAAAATGTCAATACAAGGATGAAGATCTCAGGAGTTGCCTCCATTTTTGTTTTAGGAAATCCACTTGCAGATTCACAAACTTAAATTATGCAATATTTATATGTATATTGGTTTTTTTTTAGTTATACACTCTGCTGTTTCTAATTCTATGATTTACACCCGGTGAAGTAGGTTAGTTAATGCTTTTGTTTTACTTCTGTGTTCATGCACATCCAAAATTAGAAAGTGTAAGTTTTATTTACTTGTCTCCATATGATTTACTGCTGGGTGCACCAATATATTTCTGTGATACATTGTATAGTGGTTATTAAATTTCTTATCAATTAAAAATATCAGTGTACATAATTGAATGCAAAAATATTAAAATCACAAAGGTTTTTCTATTCTAAAAAATATGAAACCATAAATCGAAACAAAAGAAGTTGCACATCATTTCTTGTTCCATCATAAAGCGCGTTAGCACTTTCATGAAAAGTATGTCGTGAGGTACAACAATGTAGCGCTGCAGTTCATACATTGTACCAATGGAAGTTCATTTCTTATAACTAGTAACCAAAAAGTTGATGTTGCAGGGTTATAACGAATATCGTTTAAAGTCATCATTTCGCAAATTCTACGGTCGCATTAATGACCTTGTTTGCGATTACAAATTATCACTAAGTTATAGAAACTATATGTAATTTTTGCGCTTTATAAATGAATAAAATATAATAATAATAATAATAATAGTTGACTGATTTCTTTCATACCCTTTCTTAGACTGTCATTTTCATACTAGATTTGACGACGGGTAACCCTGTTTACTTTGTTTCGACTACAGGCTCACGGCGGGTGTGACCGGTCAGCAGAGGATGCTTACTCCTCGATGGCACCTGATTCTGCCTTCGCTTTTGTCGAAGTCCGTGTTGCCCAAAATCGATTTAGTATGTGTTTTTTGGACTATGATTACGTTTGATACTTTGTTACTTCGCCATTTTATATTTATATTAGGTTATACTCTAATCTCTGTGAGAATTCCTAGTTTTTTAAAATAGATTTTCTATATATACCTGCGTTGTTTACTGCAATACTTACGAGATTGATCACTGTTCGTTATCTTTGCCTTTACATTCATAAGGAAATTACTTTCATTACAATTTGTAGAGATATCAAAAACAAATCATCGGATATATACATTGTAATTAAGTAGCTACATGTATATACAATGGTAAATAAATTCTTAGTTTTGATGTCCTTTCACATACAGTGTACAAAATAAAAGCCAAAAACATTGGAAATATATATTATGGTAAATGAATTGATAATAATGATTTTCATTTTACATACAGTGTACAAAAATGTACAAGATAAGATTAACAGAACAAAAAGTATCAATGATGTGCAATGTACAAATTCGAAATAAAAACCAAAATACAAAATAATCAAAAATCCTATTCAAACTCACGTGCATAATTTGTTATGGTATCATCACCTATTTGAATGAATAGGTGATATCACTTATTTGAATAGGTGATATTATTCATTCACGTAGGTGATAGCATGATTAAAACGAAATATGACAGCTGCCAAACCAAAGGTCTTCTTGGTGTTGCTTCAATAGCATTTCTGTGACTGGAAATAAAATATGGGACTTGTTCCACAATACAAACATTTAAATGGAAATTAAGAACCCTTTTCTTATGATTTCGGTGTTTATCTCCTCCAAATATTACAAACATTATTGTTTATGCGTCTTCGTGATCGAGATTAATAGGCAACAACTCTGAGTACACGAAATAGTCGTGGAAAAAGTTATTAGATTCTAATTAGAAGTCCTCTTAATCCTAATGTTTAGACATTGAATAAATCTTCCATATACTCTATCTGGGATGCGTAAAAATGCACATCTGCCTTGCAATGGGTTAAAGGGGGAAACATAATGTTTGATGCTGCTGTATGGTAAAACTCCGAGGTCGTGAAATCAAACATATTGGTGGGATAAAAGAAATGTCTAGTCGCAAGGAATACACATGTTAAATATGAAAGCCCCATCACTATCCACATAAAACTTATGGCTAAAGTTAAAACAGACAGACCAAATAGGTGCCCCCTCCAGTCCGGAACATTATTTTGAAAATAATTTGTGTCATTTTAAGTACAGGAAATCTATATCTTCGATAATTGTAGGGCCGTGCACCATACACGCCCCCCTAAATCTGCCAGTGATAACCATATATAGATGCACCACAAAACATTGCATGTACATGTCAATAAAAACAATGTACATGATACCAGAGCAGAGATGTGCAAAATAATGTCTATTAAGCATGGCTATCGTGTACATATTGTATATGTCAAAGCATATAACGTACACACAAACATACACAATAGATATTCAATGAAGGAAGACAACCAGTGCTGTGATTAAACTTTATTCAATAGATATTTGAAATTACATAAAGACATTCATAACAAGTGACATTTTCTGTGCTAATACTTGGGAATGTTTGGTTCAGGAATGAGAAGCCTCATTATGTTGCATAATTTATTACGTCTGTTAGAATATTATCACGCAAGTCATTCGTTCAATATCTAAATACACTCCTAAATATCTTTGTACTATTGGAGATGAATTTTCAATTTCGAAGAACGTCATTTTGATCATGACGTCAGAGAAAAGGGATATATTAATACTGCTGCTTCAGCGCGCCTGACGTTATCCGTATGCATGTCTACAGATGCACGTGTACATGTATGTTAATACAGAGCGACTTTCGTTCCGTCTAAAACAGAACACATCTATCTACAGGATTCATAGATGATCCAATTCGGCAGTTGAAGTCCTTAGAAAAGTGGTCAAAATTCGATAATATTCCCTGTACTCTGCAAAATAGAATATGTTAGGTAAATAATAAAAGACGTGGGGGGGGGGTCTTTTTAATTGGGGTGAGGGGGGTATTTTAGTTGTTATTTGTTTCTTTAATTTTTCCTTGAAATTTGTACATTGTCAATAAAGTTTTTGCATGTCTGCCAAAAACGAAGTATTAATAATTTAGAGTTGCAACGAATTAGATGTACAGATTTACTGATATAAAAACCAAAAAATCTTGGGGGAAAAGTATGCCAGTCAGCTTTGATTTAAATCGATCGTATAGAATGTTTGAATTCTAATTCACTGTAGTGATATACAAACCGTAAATGTCTTGGTAGAGTGACTGTTTTATCCCTCTTCAAGTAAAAAATCTCCATACCTCTTGGAGTTACTCTTTCACAAAATGTCTACAAAAGAAGACAAATTTTGAATCGAATGTTGTCCTCATACAAGTTGGTAAGGCAATACAATTCTTTAAGTTTAATTACATGCACAAATCTTAATGCGACTAATATGTTATCAATAGAATCACACCATTGTTAGATTTCCAAGATCCATGATCTTTATTCTTGTACGTTTCTGTATGGTTTACAATGAATATCTATATAACATATCCTGCAATCGTAAAGTAGAACTGATTTTACCCGTATAAATCCCCTTTCCCCGTGAAAAGGTGAAGAGTCCCAAACAGAACACAAAACGAGTTGAACAAACACGGACCTCTGGATCAGGTGCTTAAGAAGGGTAAGCATCCCCTGTCGACCGGTCACATATGTACATGTATCTTATTGTTACCAGATTTCAGAATTAATTACTTGATCAATGGGTTAATGTACAAGAACGACTTTAAGCATCCAACGAATTAGAATTTTGAAAGCTCGAGAAAAGAATATTTTAATAAGGTGTTATTCAGACAATTATGAAGCCAACTTCGCCCTCGCTTTGATAAAAATATGCTACATTCCTACAACATTCGTTTTCCCGACATTGAACAATTTATCCTTTCGCTTTGTGACTAACCATTTTATCCTATATGAAGGCAGGTAAGAACACTGTTTTAATGTTACTTTTGATCAGTAATTCAGGGTTTGGCAGAGTTAATGTATAATTTGGAAAATACTTTTTTTCGGTGAACAATTTGTGGAAAGGTTACGCACGTTGAAATTAAAGGAACATTAAATCGGTTGAAAAGTACGCCTGACAAGAGTCATGTGCACAATTTATTGATTTATAGACAGTATATAAACTTATATAAAACAGTATTGTAATCAATGCTGAGAAGTATGTGATGAAGATAAAATGAATAAACAGCGGGAAGAAGAAAGTAACAATTGAGAAGGTTTTTGTCTACCTTGGGATGACAATCAGGAATGACGGTGGATGAACATTATATATACTAGTATTAGGAAGATTGAGTAAGTGGGCGGAACATTTTATGAGCTCCAAAGAAAAGAAGCATGAATAAATGAGAGGAACGTTCTAAAACGTCTTAAGAAGTATCAAATTGACAAAAACAAGCATCAATAAGTGATGGTGGGCATTCAGATTTACAACCTGATAAAATGAGCATCAGTAAGTGAGAGGAGTTCTACAACTTGACAAAATGAAGTATGTATCAATAAATGAGATGGGCGTTCTATAACCTGATAAAGAGATTCATCAGTAAGAGGATCGCTCTACAACTTGGTAAAGAGAAATATGAAGTCGTTCAAGGCACTAGCGTAGCCGGTGTTACTATACAGACAAATGCTGAAGAGCAATTTGTAAGAAAATGAGTAAATTCCATTTCACAGGGGAAACACTTGGGATAGAATGGTCACAGCAAGTGATACATGTCTGAACAGAACAGAAAACGGGTATGAACAAGATCATCGATAAGATTAGAGACAGATGCTGGAACTGGATAGGTCAGATCCCTAAGGAAGGATAGGGATGATTAGTGGTTTTAGGTTAGTGGTCAAAAGGACGCGAAAGACCACATAGAGAAGAATGGTGGAAAGGATATGGAAGCTAGATAGAAAGGCAGGGTTTAGGCAAAATACATCCAGGAATGCAATAAGAGAGTCTAATCCTTAAGCACCTCAGAGATAATTCGAGCGTCGTACAAAATTAGTTATGAGAAGTTTTATTTACACTGTGCATGTTTTCTTTCAGAATCTGTAGAACTTTTGAAAACATTCATTCTTTAAAGATTGCATATCTAGTGGTCTGCAGTTTGGATGAATAATCTTACGTCAACAGCTTATGCATAAAAAAAATACATAAGTAAATAAAATTCGATACATCTATCGCGTTTTGCATTTTATTTAATTTTTATATACAAAACATGTCAACAATCGATGTCTTTATTGTTGTATCAAACAACCCTTCCATTGTATCCTCAGCTTCTAGTTCTATTGCTGTATAAGGAAAACCTCACCACCAGTATATTTAACAACAAAGCATACAAAGATCGACATTTCGCTTTATAAAGCGTTTCAACATTTACACCTTCCTACCGTTCTATAGCCATGTGATGTTTAGATCGCTTGTATATTCGAACAAAAAGGTTAATATTAATGGATATTTTAGGACGACCGATCGGGTATCAACTTTTAATACTAGGAATATTATAATATGGATCATTTGTAAATATCACACGAAGTGTATTTCAAATTGGCATGCCTAAATAATCTTTCATTGGCTGATCTGGTTTTATGTTCTTATGAGGTAGACTTTGTACACCAGAATCTACATGAGAAAAAAAACCCAAACATCTTGCTGTGGCTTCAACTCAACATTTAGATATATCGACGACGTTTTATCAGTAGCCTGCCTCGATATATAAACTGATCGTACACTAGAGCAAGCTCTAGTGTATCGATTCAGTTGAGACACTTATGTCTGTATCTACATATTGGATAACCAGATATGAAATTTCAGATTCCTAAGATAAGGTATTGTACAGAAAAAATATAATACAAATGAAGCAACATAAGACAAATGCTGTCTCATGTGTTTCATAGCAATTGTTTTCATATACTGATTTGACTACAGATTATTCCGTTTACCTGATCAAACATTGGCCTCATGACGGGTGTGACCGGTCGACAGGGGATGTTCACTCCTCCAAGGCACCTGATCCCACCACTGGTGGGATGTCGACTCTTGTTTTTGTTTTATTTGGACTTACGAGATTGACCACTGTTCGTTATATTTGCCTTTACATTATGCAGATAAGTTCGGAAACTACATTTGATATGTCCCATAAATTCCGTAAAATTCATTTCATTTACCTTTTTCTGTAAACACATATTTCTGTAGACACAAAATACATGTAAGAAATTCTTACGTTTGCCGAAATCAAAGCATGGTGGAAGAAATGTCCGGAAAACAAAAAGTGAAGTGCAATCCACCATTAAGGCAAGCCTTCTACTATTTGTTAGCAANTTTTAGTTTCCGAAATCAAAGCATGGTGGAAAAAATGTCCGGAAAACAAAAGTGAAGTACAATCAGCCATAAAGGCAAATCTTCTACTGTCAACCGTAACAAAAGTGAACCTTGATCTTTATCTACTCATTAGGTAACGACCAATCAAACTTCAAATTCTTCAGTTAAAGCATAATAGAATAAGTACAAAGTCCGATATATCTCGTCAGAATCAATCAACGACGAACCTATAAGCACACGAAGTAATCGCCTTGCTGAATCAAAGCATGATGAAAAACGTGTGGAACACCAAGTGGGACAAACTGACTGACAGACGAACAAAGAGGAAACCTATAATTATCTACGGCTTCATCGGTAGGGGACTAATTACAACATCCTTACCTGTGTAAAGGCCACAAAAAATAATTGTTTCGCTGTAAGTTGCAATGCTGGAAGCCGATGTTTGTCTTTCCAGTTGACATTTGATTGAAAAGCCTGAAACAACAAAGCAAACGTAAAATCAAAAAGTATATAGCAGTCATACTTTACACCAGTTTATATCGGTGTTCCTACAATACACCCAAGAATGCAACAAAGAAAAAAATAATTTGCATTAATTCTTTTTATTGATTTAAAAGCAAATGGCATCAATGTCTTGCAAAGTAATTCAACCGCAATGGAATTGTCCCCATACAACTGATTAATGCTTTTTACGAAAGAAACAAGTTTTGCGTTGCTCAATTTGACTTACTTACGTTGTATGCTACTTGTAGGGCTAACATGTCCCTAAAATTTTCCCCTTTCGTTAGAGCTCCATTTGCCTGTTGATATATATTGATGTTCATTACAGTGATGTAGAGTACGGATTAAAACATATTTACAGATGATATCAACAAAGTCCGATACTTACATACATGTACATAATCTACATATTTTGATTTGGAAATTTGTTTTATCTAACGATGCGATAGTATTACCTGGTGTACTTTCCCGCTGAGGTCTGTGATAGTATATTTCGTAAACGTTTCAACGAGACATTGGAAGTGATGAGCAAATGTGAATACAACTTCTTGTTCTATTAAGCCATTTAGATAATGCGAAAGGATAACTGTAAAGCACAATATGAAACATTTCAATCTAGATTTAGTAAGAAAACCCACTAAACTGGTTGCTAATGTAGGATGCAAAGATATTCAATATAGATAGGAGAACAGTCTCCTATAATTTAAAATATATTTAATAATCTACTTCTTTGGAATGAAAATTGGGTAATTATGTTCGATTCAAAAACAGAAATGGAGATTATTATATAAATGGTTCTGAATTTGTTATAATTTTGGCCAAAATTTCAAAATAAATATCATGTTAAGCAAAATCAAATGCATAAAGCGTATTGTATTCTTATAAAACATGCTGTTCTACTTACCATCAATATCAAATACCCTGGCTAGAATTTGCGCTATAAAAGCCCCCGTTGAACCGAATAGGAGAGCATTGGATGCAAAGTGGTAAAATACAGGCTCCCTATCTGCTATTGGCGATAATACTGAAAAAGAACAACTGTTCATAATGATTCCCAACTTCGACTCCAGTGTGATCAACTTAATGCATATTTTCTGTAAATATCCGATATATTCAACTAAATGAGACCAGGGTCTAAAGCTAACACTGTTTCCAGCAAAACTAGATTTTGCAATCTTTCAGAAAAGAGCTTTACACGTTGTTTTAAATCTCATTCGAGAGGTTTTCACTTCAATATTGATATCCTTAGCTTTAAGTGAATTGCTACAAATGTTGCCCTATGTTTGGCGCCAAGTGTCGTAGCAGTGGGGGTTCTTTATCGTGCCAATGCCTAACCTGACAGAAAACCTCTGTTTTTAAGTCACCTAGATTTTCACGTCAAATGCCGGACACTTGGAGACCTATGTTAAACGTCATGTCTTTGACATGGCGCCGTGATCACAAATGAACAATGGTCTTTCCGATCACAAATCGAACACAGTTCCGGAGGGTCACAAATTGAACACGGTTCCTTCCGGTTGCGACATGAACATCACCATTACTAGGCTACTATATATCAGTAATTAAATAACATTCGAGGTATGTTTAACATATTTGACAAAGAAATAATTACCACAAGCTTTTCATATTTAGCAGGCATAGAAGAAATACAGTACCATATAGTCAATGGGGGTTGTTGTGGGTTTTTTTATTTTGGTGAGACGCAAGCATAATTGGCAATTAGGGTTCCACAAGGCATAATTTCAATTTTGATGAATAAAATTTCAATCAACTGATTTTTATCTCTTCATACACTGTATATGCATACTAATGTACTTAAATCTAGCGATTTTATTTGGTGAATCATTGCAAATCGCCAAAGAACGGCTATACGGTATAAAATGGCGAAGTGAACAATGTGTTAAACGTAATCATAGTCCCAAAAACATATATACAAAATCGAGTGTGGGGCAACACGGACCTCCGACAAAAGCGAAGGCAGGATCAGGTGCCATGGAAGAGTAAGCATCATCCGCTGACCGGTCACACCCGCCGTGAGCCCTTAGTCGGTACATTACAAAATTTTGGATACATGTAATATACAACGTATGAATATACGAACCTTATATATATATATATAAACCTTCAATTAGTCTTACCAATATTTTGTCTCAAACCATCATAGTAGGACACTGTATTGGTGAATAATGGTGTAATGATATATCCATCCATTTCATAATGATATTTCCGCTTAATAGCACCAAAGACGATTTGGTAAAAGTCTGTGTTATTGGATAGGGAAGAATACACAGAATGATCATAAATCTTATATTTCATATCAGTTGTGAATAAAATACCGGCTTCGTTGGCATGTGAGATGAATGTTTGTCTCTGTTTAAATGGTATCCAGTACATATCGTCAATTAATTTTATCAGGGATTTCTTCAATTCAGTAAAAGTAAATGACGAATTTCTGTTGAAGAATATGTCCTCTTTTGATTTGAAGATAGAATCTAGAGGTAAAACATTTTGCACACACATGAGGCATTTAGCCTCTCTGGTAGAATATTTCATTGAGTTTAACTCATCGTTCCTGAATGAATTGATTAATATGTGATTGGCAAATGCTATGTCGGAATTCAATATTATTTGAAGCTTTATGAAATTCTTTATCACATTAATTTGAGTGTCATAAAGTATATCTGTGACGTCAAATGATATATCGGAGTAGCAAACTGCAAAATCCTCAGTCACATTTCGGTTCAGAAGTATGCTGAAAAATGTTCGCCAGTCGATCTTGTAGCCAGCAGATGACCTCTGAAGGTCACCTATTGTATATCGCTGTGTGCAGTTTAACATAGCATCAAGTGAACCAACAGCTGACGGTGCGAACATCGCCTGCAAGTGAGAAAAAAATTTCTTAAGTACACAACCGTAATGTTTTGATAAAGTTGGTTATAAACCCGAGAAAAGTATATTGACCGGAGACACGGTTCGAGATCAATATACTTTAAATCATACACATACTGTACCGAACTGAAAGATTGCAATTATTTTCTTATTCTCTCAACCCTTTTATGAACTTATTTTATGCCTTCATTCCGGGTTCAGAGTTTCAATAAACAATTGTTAATTGCTTCGAAAGAGTTAATCACGACAGTGGTCTAATTTGAAGTTAAAATTAAAATACAATTAAAAGCTTTGACTGTGCAGTCAAATAATCATAGATGTCAGTTTCAGAATCAGTTCTGGGACTAATTAGGAGGAGGTACAAAAGTCGAAAGAAAGCATTCACACAATATTCCGAATTAAAGCCGCACACTCCAACACATCATCATCATCATCAAAGTTTTTATACTATTTTTGCTTCAAGTTTACTTGCCTCGTGTATTCAGGTATAAACATAATAGAAACGGTGCATAAGAAAGACAAATCTAATAGCGAGGATAGCTTATTTTCTGAGGCAGTAGTTAAACACTTGAAACTTGAATTGATCGAATTTAGCTAATCGAAGTTACATCGGTTTATCGAAGCTACACATCAACATATTTCACTAAAACGTGTCATAATGGTAATTTCTGGCTGCTAGCCATTCCCTTTCGGGTATTAGTAAGGTCATTATGTCACGACTACCGTGCAAAATTCCCCAGGAGTTGGCGCACAGAAATTCAAGAGGTAAGGCGGAGTTTTTATTAAAGACACAGAGAAGCAAATTTAATTTGTAACTTTACAGGAATTGAAATCAATATTCCTTTTCAAATGGCATGATGAACACGGATGTTTATTTATTCATTTTCAGAGTCTAGATGTAGGGAAAACAGGGCCCATATAACACTTCATCCTTTCATTAAGGCATTCGTTTTAGACATCCTAGTGCATTAATCAAAGAAGATCTTCTGAAAACTTGCAATAAATGTCAACCTCTAAACAGAAACAAGCATAATTGTTAATCACGTGACATTGAATTTTAAATTCTAAACGCTGTAAGAAAAAACTAAAATTTAAAGTTGTTAAACTAAATTCAAAACATACACTTTAGTACGATTCAGTAGCGAAATTGTAAGGGTACTACCTGATTAAGTCGCATTTCAAAGTCTAACACTTCATTTAGTGTCAATTTAAAGTAGGCAACGGAGAAGCTGCTAGTACCATTTCCAAACACGAGTTTCACCACGTTCCTAACATACTGTCTGTATGCTATAATTTTCTGGAAAAAAACCCAACAATGTCATTTAAGATAGATACGATATAAACATGATACATAATCACTTTTCAAGAGAATGAAGAAAAAAAAAAAGAATATGAAGAGTGGTTAAAGTTGATTTAATTGGGTACTTTGTTCAGAATATGAATTTATCAACTGAAACGCATGCATCTAGAACCATTACACGTGAAATATACATTGTAATATTCTGATTGCAATAACGTGTTATATTTCTATGTTGCAAACATGGTAGTTTTGCCGTCTCGAGACGTATTCACTGTAACTTATTGATATGCATGGTCTTAACACCACACATTCTAATCAACCTACCGCATCACGTGGCGTTAGATAATAAAAGTCACGTGGTGATAGATGTCGGAAAGATGAAACTATGTGACCTATTCTTGAAAGATCCAAAATTCTTTGGTCCGAAAATCTGTTTATAATCTGGAAAAAAGTATAAAAGTATACACATCTAGCTCAGCAGTTGCCTAATTAAACACAACATAAAGCATGTGACCGGTCAACAGGGAATACTTACTCCTCCTAGGCACCTAACCCCACCCCTGGTTTGTCCAGAGGTCGGTGTTTGCCTGACTTTTAATTTTATATTCTTTATGAGGTTTATTAGATTAATCACTGTTCGTTATCTTCACTTTCAATGTGATATTTTGAATTCTGCAGAAAGGTTGACATTTATTCAAAATCATCACATCGTTACGATAAGTCTTTTATGTTTTCATTCCAACTATATGATCGAACTGCAATGTTTTGGTTGTTTGCTTTACACCCATTTGAACATCTATTCTTGGCAGGGTATATGGCGTCATGTTCCTGGCTAGTCGTCTAATCAAATGCCTATATTTTCTCTCTGCAGTAGTATATTAATTCATGTTGGATACACACAAGAAGAAGAAACATTCCCCGGCGCTACATCGTTTATTTTCTTTTAATTCATAAGCTTTACCAGAAAGAAGAAATCAATCATAAATGGTAAACATCGCTTAATACTGTTCTCCTTTACTGATAAAAAAGATGAATAAGGATTAAAAGCAAATGTCACTGTTGAAAATTATCAAACTTCTTATTTTCCCTGCATAGAGGCATTCACTGATTAACCAGTGATAAGTGCCACTATTATCAGATAAGGATGTTTAACAAATCGAGTGCACACATATAGCATACTTTATTTATTTATCTTAATGGACGTCAGGATGTTTACTTAACGCGTCATTGTCTACTCCAGTGATTACTATCAAAGACTCCCATGATTTACGTCCACCTATAAATCAAAAACGAAGAAAATCCACGGTAGACAGAGAAAATGCGAATGAGCTATTAACACTAGCTTACGGTTATCGAAAACTTGTTATCGCAGGACGTATAATTCTAATAAAGATGTCGATATTGGCCAAGGGCCTCTATCTACTCACTGTTCTATTGGAATTTTCACACGTCGAAGGAAAAACTTGCATTAGCTTTATTGCATTACGGAACACACACACAAAAAACAAGTAAAGACTTGAGAAAGCTTACGACCTAATGTAACCGTTTTGCAGTTCCGAGTGTTCATTCAAAATTTTATTCCCACTAGTGTAACCCTATTCTCTCTTTAAATAAGTATGTGGTGTATTTCAAGTTATCGTTTTAAGAAAGAAACGGTGAGATGATTTATTCATGACACTGAGGATCAATATTTTTTTTCTTTCAATGCATAAGTCACATACCGCCATGAACTTTTGGAATAACATCTAAGTTAACTTTGAGACCAATATACATCCGCGATGTTTAACGTTGTATACATGCATACAGAAATTTAAAGCCACTACATATAGTTTTCCAAGAGTAATGAAGCATTATTGAAAATGAAGAATACAGCTGAAGTATACATGTAATTCATAAATAGATATTATTTAATGGCAAGTGTATTTTTTTTTAAATGCATAATTCATACTGATATAATGTCGATTCAGACATCATTCTGGTCTATGACACATGACATTAATGGTTTGCTTGCGTATATAGTTTTACGTCCCACTGGAGAACGTTTGTGCGCGCGCACGTATGTGTGTAAGTCTTCTGCTTGGTGTAGTCACCAACCATGTTAAAGTTTGACCAGCCCCGAGATATAGAATCAAAACCGGACTTTCAGGTTGTAAAGCGCACATGCTGATCATCGGGATACCATAATTACATATAATTGTATTTTGAATGGCAATCGTACATGTATGTACTAAAAGATGATGACTTAATATACAGTTGTCGTGAAGCAGTGTTTTACTAGTCNTCGTACATGTATGTACTAAAAGATGATGACTATACAGCTGTCGTGATGCAGTGTTTTACTAGTCAACATAAGAACTACAGAATGTACTCACAGCAAATTTATCCTTTTCGAACCGTATGACTTTGAACAATGGAGATACTCCATAATATTTCACAGCGTGGGCCAGGAGCGTGGTCAGTGAATGTCCATGTCCTAATTTAACATCCATGGGGTCTCCTTCTAAGCTATCAACCAGGTCATCAACTGGTAAAAAATGCATAAACAATTTGCTTTCATATTTTTCAAGCGCAAAATAATTTATTATCCTTTCTCTTTTAAATGAAAAAGATAGTAAAGTATAATACAAAGCTATGTTTCCACGTATGTAATCTTAATTTTTTAAAAATTCCAATTTTACAGGATTTGCCAACTTGACATTTAATCCAAAAATACCAATGGCACAAAGGGTAAAAATTAAAACATTAAACATTAGCCATTTGTTGCAAAATTTTTCTACATAATTCTGAGGAACAGCAAAAATTTCTATGAGAAAACAATGACTCACTGACAATGATAATGAAATAAAAAAGCTAATTAATTAAAGGATACCGCCAATCCACGAGGAAAAATTGAATATCGGAATTCGATTTCCACAGAAAAATGATTCTGATCTAAACCAGCAATAAACATATTCAAGGAAGCGGAAGATTCCATTTACGGCAAATATCAATGTCAATATTTGTGATGATGTTGTATTTCTATATTAGATAAGTTCACTTACAGTGTTGCTGCATATTTCTTTTTGGTGCCATGACGCAGGATTGAAACGCTTGTTTTGCAATCTTTACACCAGGCATATCTGAACTTCGAATTGCTGAAGATAATTTATCTGTATAGAAAACATTAGTGTTTGCAGTTTTGCTGAATACAATTTAAAATTACTCCTAATACAATGCTATGATAATTACAAAAACACAAAATAACACAATTATGTAATAGTATGTATACTTTCTGTTGGTGCTACATGTAATTCCAAGTTCATCCCCTTTATTTGAGGACTGACAGAGAAATGTACTCGTTAACACTCCAAGGGCCTAACTCACCAGGTAGATGTTAAACATTTTGAAATTTTATTATGAAGTATTTCAAAAATGTATTCAGATTAAAATAGGTGCTTATTGGCAAAAAGGTACACATAATTTCATAGATTTTTCCGTCGTATGCATCATATTCAACCTTTCTAGGAAATCTAACGCAGAATAACTGGAAAACATTATAGATGGACAATTTGTGGTGTTGGTGATTTCATGAAAGGGAAAGGAAACCCATGCTGATTGTATAAACAAAACTGAAAAGTAAATAATCCACAGTACTACGTATTACCATAGTAGTCAACGCTGTTTAGCGTGCAGGTTCATTTGGATGAAAACATTAACTATTTAAAGGCTTACCGTATTCTTTTGTATCGAAAAACATAAAAGACCTATAATATGTGACGTCTTTCCATCTATATAGGTTATGTTCCACAGGTTCATTGTTGATTTGAATAGAAATCGGGGAAATATAAATTTCAAAACTGATATGCGCATAACGGTTCATACCGAAAAAAGAATGTATAATACAGGTACATTTACTATATTGTGTCCGTGATTAGCGACAGATTCAACCCACGGCAATTGTGAATCTTCTTTAACATTCAGTTTTCACAATAGATCTGCAGCAATCGTTCAAATTAAATAATGGATAAACTTTATTTTCGATCATAGATCTAGACCCCATTGCTCAGGATTATACTAAATAAATGCATTTCCAAATTCCAAATTTCATTACCATGTTTTCCCGACAATTTCAATCAAATGTAAACGAATTAAGATTCCAGAGTGCATAATAAATGCTGAATAAGATTATAGTACTTATACATCTGCATANGCATAATAAATGCTGAATAAGATTATAGTACAATGTACTTATACATCTGCATTTTTCATAATTTGATATTTTGTTAACGCCATACTAACTCAACTTTATGACAATCGGAATGACTTCACCTTCTCCATCGTCAACTTCTTATAGTTACATGTATGTGGCAACAGCCATTATCACCTGCACATGATGTGTGTGTCTCTTAACTGTTTCACCTCATGGGGATCCGGGTTAGAATAGGTCCCTAGCATCCCCTTGCGTGTCGTAAGAGGCGACTGAATGGGGCGGTCCTTCGGATGACACCGCCCCGTGTCACAGCAGATGTGGCACGATAAGTTCATGTTAGAGGGGCTTCAACAGTCTCGTTTAAAGTCAGTGTTTCTCAAAATTCGTGGTCGCTATAGTACTTTAATGAACAAATACAACCTGTTTACAAAGTAAACTGTTCTCCGACATGTTTCAAACCGATTAAAGCCGTTCGTTATATCATGATTTGACTACGAATTACTCCGTTTACTCGATCGAGAAATAGGGCTTACGATGATGTGATCGGTCGAAACGAGATGCTTATTGCTAGACACTTGATCCTATCTCTAGTATGTCCGGTCCATTTTTGTCCTACTCTGAATTTTGTATTTTTATAGGTTACGAGATTGACCACTGTTCGCTATCTTCACCTAAAATGCTGTCTGGTGTGTTTCATTGCAATTGTTAAGCCGTTCTTTAGACACTGATTTTGGCTACGGATTACACCCTTTACCTGATCAAGACAATGGGCTCACATTGGCTTTGACCGGTCGATAGGGGATGCTTAATCTTAGGCAACTGGTCCCACCTCTGGTGTATCCAAGGGTCTGTGTTTGCCCAACTCTTATTTTGTATTCTGTTTGGGACTTACGAGATTGATCACTGGTCGTTTATCTTTGCCTTTTTTAATCATACATGTAATAATACCGCATATGATAGTTGTCTAGTATATATGCGCTTTTATACGAGGGTCTGTTAATGTTTGTTATTCCGGATTTTTTCCGGTCTAGCAAACCCACTCTAAAATTACCACGTGCTACATGCTTCCTCTCCTGAATTTTCATTAACCTGGGAATCAGAAATCATATCCTTTCAGGTTAATCCCCCTCTCCCTTTATGAACCATATACTACTCTTTATTACTTGTTTAGTATCATCTAGAATCTGACCCGGGCTCCTCGTTTACCAAACGTCGCGGTGACCCTGGCGGTGACGTTGTAGTAAGCGCTTTTGTCGCACCCGAACTCGAATGAAAGAGTGCAAATTTTCTTGTGTAATTTTGCATTGACTTTGAACTGTTTAAGATCTATTTCACTATATACACTTAAGATTATGATAATCAATACAAAATACACAGGGCTTCCTTTCTCCGATAATGTACTAATATCACGATGAAAGCAGATAATGTTTAATTTCAAACAGGTGTCGTCTTTCTCTAGCATACCTATTATCATGGACTTATAAGATTGTGTCAGAGCATCGGGTACCTCGCGGTATCTTGGAGTCGTCCATGTTAGGGGCACAGCGTAACCCCCACAAGCATACTCGTAGAAATTCTGTGGAAAATAAAATATATATGTAGACATTTTATTAAGTTTTGTATATCATACCTTTACTTGGAAACAAAAAATCATCATGATTTCATAAAAAAGAATAAATGTGATTACGTGTTAGTAAAATAAAATCTCGCCCTTTGACGACAAGTTCATCGCATACTGGGAAAAACATGAATGAAAATTGTTTGGATATAGAAATGTATTGCTCATACGTGTAACAAAATATTCCCAAGAAAAAGAATGTGGCATTAGCATTTGGAGTGATAAAATGAAATTAACGCGTCCAGGCCTTTACACCATTTCTTGCAATTAATGCATCTCAAAATAATAGAACTTCTGAGCAATATCAAATTTGGGAGATTGGTCCAATGTAGAATTGGACGGGTAATCGCGTTATCGATAAGCTTCCTAGACAGCATATAATAGAGGTGTAAAGAATTGGACGGGGTTCTCTGTTGTAACTTTGATCAATACGAGTTCGTCATGTCATACCGATTGTATATTTAGACATTGTGTATAATCAGGCAGTGGAAGTCGGACCTTGTCAAATCTAGTGAGAAAAGCCATTTATTTTTTGAAAAATTCTTATTGACCACTACACATTAAATCCCCGGTGGGTCAAAGATACGTTGTGGGAAGCACTGGCCACGATCCACAAAAGCGCGCGAAAAAATGTCAATTACCTCACACGGATCAGCACTTGTATTCATCCGCGAGCGAACTTTGGCTGACAAGCGAACACATTCTGGTGTGTAGCAGACCTATAAAAATAAAAAGGAACACAACATTCATCAATTATTTAAGCGCTTTGTTAAATACTACGTGTCCAATAAGATGAACCAAATACTACGCGTGCGTTTAATACATAGGTCGGTGTTCGTTATTATTTAAAAGCCCTGCTTATGAAGCACTTAAATGAATGTATTTTAGGATACTGAAAAGCACAAAGATGCAATCAATTTTGCATCAATGATAAGACAAAACCGTATTTGTTAATGAAAGGTGTTATTAAGTTCATCACTCATTGCCAAACGTTCGTCCTTGATGCCAAGTTATTAAATTTTCATCTCCCAGAACCATACGGAAGGGATATTAGGTTTAGAAAAGAATGCCAGTGATGGAGAGCACTTGCATACTTCATTTTCTACAATTACTGTTATTTCAAGTCTTTGTAATATATCTTTTGTTAAAACCCACACAAAATGTGTACAATTCAGAAAAGGATTTAAATCATTCATATCCATTATCAAATCAGTATTCTAACAATAACAACTGTTTTATGTCAAAATACCGAGGAATAAAATAAAATGTTCATTGTTTCTGTTGCTTTTGAAAATTAACGTTTCTTTATTAATTGAAGAATATTGAAAGCAAAATAAACTACTACGCCAATGATCTATGTGTATGCGGTTCCTATACTATCAGTAATTTTCTGAATAGAAATGGACTTTACAACCGATTACCTTGAGATTACTTTATGACACTTCATAAGACGATCGGTTATCTACTGAAGATGTTCCTGTAATTGGCGTGACAGTCCCCTAAGGAATGACCATCCGCCCAGCATTGACCAGAATCAGTAATTCACTTTGATTTAGCGGCTTGACTTCCAAACTCGCGTTCTCCACTTATTTTCCCGCGGAGCAGGATGGACAGAAGTTAATATGTGTCATTCCTTTAAGACAGTTTCCCCAATTACAGTCATAGCATTGAGCATCACATTCTTTGATTTCTACTTATTTCCGCATAAACTGTTCGTTTGCATATCATTCGAAAATAGTGTTGAATCTCCAAATACATACAAATTTTCGACTACGTGCGGATGATGTTGGGGTGAGAATATATTTAATTGAACTTCATAACCTAATAAGGGGCATGCAATCTCTATCTATCTTTGTCTTCATCTCTCTCAGTCGATGAAAGTGAATAATCAAGCCCATTTTATATTGCAACATTGAGTTACAAACTCCGAAGGCAACGGCGATATCAATCCAGTAGATTTGAACTTTTCCATCAAGATAACAAAATATATAACGAGGATAATCGAACGAAGCTTGAAATTTCTTCACTTTTGGTATTAAGAAATCCTGAAGATAGATGAACAAAGTTCACGGAGAAGAGATATACCTCATAAATCACGCCCCTCATCATGCTTACATGCACATAACTGTGTTATATTCTTTAACATACGACTGATGGGTGTCTTTTGTGGAGAACTGCTGAATATCCCTGAGCAGCACTATATTTCATACGTATTCATTTGTATTCAACGCATTTATGTCAGAACCGGCATGTGCTATAATAGATATAATTCATCATGGACAAAGCAAATTGCTACGTATGACTTATTCAATCTACATAGTACACGATCATTTTGAATGTTTATTTTGAAATATTACTTTGATTAAAATGTGTTACCGTTTTTCTCGCCACTGTTTGGCCTTTCCCAACTTGATGTTTCAATCTTCTTAACATAATTTCTAGTTACTTCAATACAAATACATGNTTATTTTGAAATATTACTTTGATTAAAATGTATCACCGTTTTTCTCACCACTGTTTGGCCTCTCCCAACTCAATGTTTCAATCTTCTTAATATAATTTCTAGTTACTTCAATACAAATATTAAAAAGGATCAAGAATTAAATTTTCGTTCGTAGTATCTAACCTAACGATTTAATTGATGATTGTAAATTTGTTCAGCCATCAATGAAACATTATTTCATTTCCTACTACTAATGATTATATGGCCCATTGTGGAGTAGGCATAATCATTATGATCATATATCATCATATACAAAACAGTATAGCGATTTCTGAAAGTTTTCAACAAAGTTTTCTACACATATATAGACAAAGAAGAGCATAATACCTGACTTAGTTTGGAGTCCTCGGGTGATATCGTATTTGGAAAGTACATTTCTGAGGGATTCCAGGTGTAGTTTGCATCAAACGAACCGCTATTGGCACTTCGCTTCGTTACGTACACAACTACAAACACAAGGGCACCGATGGCCAAAATAAATGTTACATTCCACAGACAACAACACTTTTCTCTGGTTGACCAGTATGTACTCCATTTGGATGAATCGGATGAGTACGACCTCAGGGGTCGGTGGGATGGCGACTGTTTGCCGTTAAGCGAGTCCATTTCGGTATCTTTGAAATTGACATGCCCGTCCTCTAGTTCTGTGCTGCTGTCGTCGGAAGTGACGGTGTATACTACGTATTTACCGGAGTCTGGACACTCCTCTGGCATCGTCAGAGTCATGAAGGAAACTGGCTGCATAATATAATTGATAAACTTTGATGAACTAATAAAAAAACCCATTGTAAACATGATAAAATGAATTATAACTTGAAATAATCATTACTTGTATAATTCTAACTTTCGCAAAAGTTTAAATAATTGCGATTTTAGAAAAATATTTCAAACCCTCAAAATTAAATACGCTACATTTCTTTACACAAAGCCTCCGGAAGTATAAGGGATCTCGTTTACCTTAATAAGGACATAAAGTGCTGCCAGATGAGAGAAATAGAGCAGTCCGCCTGTCTATCAATGAATCAGCGCAAGGACTGGGCGATCGCCACTCCGAGTGGAATCCATCTCAAACGGAAATCAATTTCGTAATTGTATGGAAAGCATCCACCACTCTGTAATTTTCCAGGTAAAGCATTTTAGTCCAAGAGTGCAGGGAATCACTCACGCAAACTATATGTAAAACATGCACAAAATCTTTACATGCTGTCTTATCTTGGTAGTCAAACAACGAGGAAACCGTGGTCATTTAGAAAATTTCATTATGCGAGTTCAGGCACGGTCTTGGGAAAAAATAACAAATAGCCTAATTATCCAGTGACGCCAACGTTTATTCCCCAAGAACAATAGTAAAATTTTCACGCTTCCTATTCAATTACCCTAGACTCTTTCGTTTCTAATACGGTAAAACATTAAAATTGTTCTACAAAATGTTACCATACCACCTGCTCCTTCGACAAGGGTGGCGGGGAAAAGCTATAAAGTCCCGAGCTATATGGTTCTCTCCAGAAAAAGTTGTCAGTCTACCAAAAATACCACAGTCAGTATAAATTGAGAGTAGTCCAACGCATCTTTTATGTCACTGGCGCAAGATAGATCTTCATTTTTGGTTTTACTGTAACTGTATCGATATGGAGACCTTCCAGTACATTGGTTTGTTTATCTCTTACCGTTAATTGCATGGCATGGATCGATAAATGTCAATTTTGAAAGGAATGTGATTTCTTGTGATTTACCAAAATATTAACATCGTGTCGAGATATATTTATGTACTCCAGTTCTGTTGCTATTCATCACTTCCACTTTATTTACATGTGACTTGCACTTTAAACGGTACAGAACAGGTCAGTTGAATCGCAAGCGTTGTGGCAGGAGAAATTGTTCCGGTAAATAATTTTTTGATGAAAAAACGAGAACTTCTCACTCTGAGTCCAAAAAAAATCGTAAGATTAGTTCTTCAGTGGTAATCAAGTTTCTATATATACTGAAAAATATTAATATGCTACATGTAACACCGAAACGTCATCCTCATCTCTGCTGTTGCGCGTTCCAATTAAAAGATAATAAAAACTGCTCTATAAACTCATTCATATCTTATTAGCCAGAATTTTGATTTTCTGCTGAAAAATTCTTGTATTAATTCAGCATATCGAGGCCTCCAGAAAGACCAGGAATGATGATTTATTTAAAGGAATTCGTCGCTTCCGACTTGAGTTAATTCCAAGTTGTATACATATTTTATCGTTTGTAACGCCTTTCCCCCAGCACAAAACACATCATAAAATTTGACAAAGAGTTCCCTTCACTTGATCCATTGTTATATATCTTCGATTAAATGGGCAAGACCAAAAAATATCAAGTTTGAGCAATGTAATCAGACACTGAAGACCCAGTTCAAAGTAAAAAAAAATTAACAGACTGCACAGAAAACTTTCTCACAGTAAGATTTATGCTATTTTTATACCTTTCTCTAACCTTAACAATAAAAAATCTCCAATAATTTGAAGTATTCACATGATATTTTGATTAGAAGGTACGAACATTTCTTTTATGTACTAATCGCTAACCAAAGTATCTTGGAACATCCGAGTGTGTCATTGTTCATACTAGATGTTATAGTTACTAGTAGTAACAACGATAACGATCATTTAAATGTTTGACTACTGTTTAGTTATTTGTGCACGGGTAAAGGCAGGAAAAAAAGTAAGCAGAAAAAGAACTTCCTCTAAATGCTAAAAGCAGCACACCCTAAAACGAAATCATTATATCTTGTCTTTCATCTTGACCCAGTATTATGAGACATCCAAACTTTAGTTTTCTAAGCCACTTAAATGCTTGTGAGATGAGAACATTTTCCTGTTCATGGTGAGACATACACATGATAAGTAAAGTACATTTATAGGTCACTTGCTATTTGCATAGTTTTAATTCAAGAAATAGTTTAACATTATATAAAGGAAATGAAAGCTCTCGGAATATGTCATGGTGTGTATGGATTAGCGCTCCTTTTAATCTTTACAGACCTAGCATATGGTGAGTTTTTTCGCTAATAGACTATGCCCTTGCTACAAAAAAGAGAAAAATGTTTACATTAGTAACATTTAATCGGTATTCAAAACTTACTCACGAGATTGTCAATTATCTATTGTCTAACTGCAATGACTTTAAAGTTGCTCATTACAGACAAATGCTTAATATATCGTGGTCATTTCAGTTCTGAAAGAGTTTAGTTGAGCATGAAAAGCAATAAATAAATATTGTGGGTTACTGTCATTTAATCTAAGTGCTGTTCCTGTCATCAATTAACTGTATGGATTTGATACCTAAAAAATTCAATAACCATGAAGTCCTTTTAAACGAAATATAATGCAAATGTATTTTATTTTTACTTTGAAACAACGAAATAAGCAGTCTGAAGAATGGGCCGTGTCCCGTCACTTTTGCATACAAATAGGCGAAGGTAACATCGTTTAAACGTATCATAATCCCAAAAAACCTATACAAAATCGAGTGGTGGGGCAACACGGACCTCACAAAAAGCGAAGGTAGGATGGAAAGGCAAAGATAACGAACAGGATCAATCTCGTAAGTCCTAAATATAATACAAAAACAAGAGTTGGGCAATCACGGACCACTGGACACACCAGAGGTGGATCGAGTGCCTAGGAGGAGTAGCATCCCCTGTTGACCGGTCACACCCGCCGTGACCCATAGTCTTGATCAGGTAAACGGAACAGTCCGAGTCAAAATCAGTGTGTGAAAAACGGCTTACAATGGTTATGAAACACATCAGACAGCATTTGACTCAATGATAGTCATATTGGTAAACTACTAAATTGTTATAACGACCATGAATTTACGAATGCTGCCTTAAACGTGACTGTTGAAACCCTCAACAACAACTTGTCTGTAAGTAGCTTGCCCTCGATCAAAAACTGATAACGCAGAACAAGCGCTTGCGTATCGAATAAGTTGAGATGACATACACACCATATGCAGGTGATGATGGAATATTGCTACACAAATATGGGAAGTTGACGATGGGAGAAGCTGAAATCGTCCGTTTGTCATAAAGTGTGTAGTTGTTTGCCGTTATGTCAATGTTCAATAAAATATCCAAGTACGAAGCAGACATGGAAGACTCTGTGGTGCTTTTTTCTAGTTTCGTCTGGGATATATCCCATCGACATATGAATGAAATCATGTTATTGCATAGAGTAAAACATCGTTCAATATATTCGAAAGGTTGAATTAAAGGCCACCGCTAGAGATTCTTCTTTTCATGTAGAAGCTTTTGAAATGAATTCTGCTCATAAGAATATAAAAATAGGTCAGCTAATAGAGGAGCACAATTAGTGCCCTTGGAATTCCAACAGACTGTTGAAAGACCTGATTGCCGAAAACTACAAAGATATTGTCAATGAGGAACCCCAGCATTGCTGTAATATTCAACTTCAGAGTTACTTGTTGTGTAGAATTGAGATGTGGAGTTTAACAAGTAGATAGATGTGTTTGGAATGGCTAATTCACTGTAAGATGATATTTCCTTTTTCCATTTGTTGTTAGGAAAGAGCAGCTGTCGTATAATGGTACATAAGGCGCTGTGCTTTAATTTATTTCGTGCGGATGGGATAGTGTAAAGTGTTGGAAAAGTCATATGTTTTGATGTTGTTGAGTATGTTGAGAAGTTCTTTGGTAGTGTGTGGTTGATGTTTCAAATTGCACTTAGATAGTTTTTAGAGTGTGTTAGGATCCGACATTTGATTTACACCAGCTGCTGGGCATAGGTGGTGAGTGTCACAATATGCTTGCTGATGTTGTCTCTCCACGACAGTCGACTATATTTTTCCGCTTGAGGGTAGTAGTAAAGACAGGGGCTTGAGGAAATGTGAAGTACATTACTATGAGTCGCAGCATCATAGTCTTCGTCAAAGCTATGGAGGAAAAATGACAGTCTAACACAGGGGTTATGAAACAAATCAATACGTACAAGCTTGATGCTTTGATGAGATACTGTGTAATCGCAAACCCAAGGTCATTTAGCGACTGAGAATTGTGCCGAAATGATGGACTTTAAACGAGGTTCGTTATAAAAACCTGCCAAAACCTTCACTTTTTGTTAGTAGTTGGCCTCGCTTTTAAAAAAAATCCGCATACGCATAGCATGCTCTTGCGTATCTAATCAACTGCTGCCATACCACCACCATAAGGAGATGATAGTGGATATACCTACATAGGAAAGGGAAAGTTGACGATTGCCAAATTTTAAATCATCACGCTTATTCAATATAAAGTAGTTGTCAGTCGCCATTAGGAGTTCCAGATGTTAAAATATCCAATATGAAGCAGATCTGTCAGACTCTGTTGGTGTCCTTTATATCGAGTTCTTCGGGATAAACTCATCAAATGGACATAATTGTGAAAATATTGATTGTTAATTGATAGCACCCCCCCCCCCCCCCCCCCCCTCATCATCTTATATACCTATATGAAGGTTTACAAGACACGGCAAGTTTTTTTGTATTTATACCGTAACAGTTTTTGTACAAATTATTATGTTAAAAGTGTTATACCAAATTGTCTTTGGTAATAAAGATGTTTTATACGTTTTTCTGCAGAACCAGTCATATGAATGCATTTGCCCTGCTTATATAGAAAATATCTGTTAAAAAGGTTCTGAAATATGGTACTGGGAAAAATCTCTGCAAACTTGTAAATATGTATTTAGACTTTTTCCCTCTCAAAACATTGGTCCAGTTAATTAAAAATCCATGTTTAAAGTATACATATATAGCAACTGCGCATATTTGTACTCTTTCCATTAGTTTAATTCTAATGACCATATGGTGACAATGTCCATTCCCTGAAAATGTTTTTTTTCCCATTTCAGGGCAATGTAAAAATACCGGAGTTTGCGCATGTCACTGTCCAGTCTGCACACCAAAAGGCAATTGCACTTCCTGTCTAAAAGGATGGAGTGGAACTGTACAGAACAACTGTCAAAGAAGTGCGTAATTTTATCAATTGCTGCCGACTCATTAATAACATCCGAAAGTCAAATAATCAGAAAATAGTTATAACGAAAAAAGTAATTTGTTATAGAGTCCTGGGTAAATTTCAAACGTATGTCATGCAACCGCCCTATGGTTTGTTGGTCAACTTTTATTGAAATTATAGTTACTCCAGCTTCATACATACATGTACACCTCTATTTTGTGCCCGAATACCATGTCGATGTTTCCTCCTCTTGTAACTGACTACATACGGAAGCGTACATTATCCATCTACTTGTTGACTTATCATACAATCATTCGACACATATTTTTTAACTTTATGGGACGATCTCAGTTCACCATTGTCAGTTTCCCATATTTATGTAGCAATATTCCATCATCACCTGCATATGGTGCTTATGTTTCTGAGCAATGTATTCGATACGCAAGGGCGTTCGTTTCACAACCAGGGGTCGTGAATTCGAGCCCTGCTCGTGACATGGCATAACAAGTAAAAATATTAGTGACTGCTCCTTCGCCAAGCGCTCGGCATTTAGTCACGACAGGCTTTAGCACATTAAAGAACCCTCATTGCTACGGCCCTGAGCCATAAGCACAGGTCTAAATTTGTGTACTTCACCTACAACTGGTGACGTCTAATTATGAGTGAAAATTTCTCGACGGGACGTAAAACAAAACAAAAATCAATCAATCGATACGCAAGAGCTTGCTCTGGGTATAATCAGTTTTTGAATCAAGGTAGGCTACTTACAAACAAGTTGTTGCAGGGGTTTCAACAGTCACGTTTAAAGTCAGCATTTTGTAAATTCTATGAAAGTTAAAACGATTTAGTTTGCCAATACAACAGTCAAAGGCTGTTTAACGTGTTTCATAGCAATTGTTAAGTCGTTCTATATACACTGATTTTGACTTCGGATTACTTCGCTCACCTGATCAAGACTATGGGCTCACGACGGTTGTGACCGCTCGATAGGGGATTTTTTACTCCACCTATGCACCGGATTCCACCTTTGGTGTATCCAGGGGTTCGTGTTTGCCCAACACTTGTTTTGTATGCTATTTAGGACTTTAAAAGAGATTGATCACTGTTCGTTATCTTTGCTTTCTTCAGTTTTGTTTAGGAAGCAACTGTCTATAATTTCTTACTCAATACACCGTTTCGAGTAGCATAAT
>CAJDSM010000099.1:37332-49683 GCA_903981925.1 Ostrea lurida
ATTATATCATTCGTGACCCCCCCCCCCCCGAAAGAAAAACTTTCAATACATTCATTATATATATTATTTGTGATTTGTCTCAACGAATCTGTTATATTATTATGCGACCCGTGGGGGCCCGGGCTAGAATAGGTCCTCAGCATCCCCTTGCGTGTCGTAAGAGGCGACTGAATGGGGCGGTCATTCGGATGAGACCGGAAAAACCGAGGTCCCGTGTCACAGCAGGTGTGGCACGAAAAAGATCCCTCCCTGCTCAATGGCCCCGAGTGCCGAGCATAGGCCTAAATTTTGCAGCCCTTCACCGGCATTGGTGACGTCTCCGTATGAGTGAAATATTCTCGGTGGGACGTAAAACAATAAATAATCTAATCTAATATTATTATGCAATTTACTGTTGTTTTTTACATGTTGAAAGCAATTTTTAACAGTCTCTCCAACTTTACAATGCCATTTCTGAAAACAATTGCTTTCATTTGTAACCCCCCCCCCCCAAAAAAAAAAAACACCAAACTTTATATGACTGACAAAAGCAGAAGTGTCTTGTAACTTTTCTTTAGTATGATTGCTTCAGCAATACAATATATACAATCTTTTATTTGGTCTGCAAATTCTAAAAAGCATGTAACAACAGTGTCAAAATCAACATATATATCTTTCAAACCCAAGAGTGGACATACTAGTAGTAAGTTGCCCAAAGCTTGAATTTAAATTTAAGAAATTGCTTCACGAGTAATTCTAAATTCTTGAAAAAGTGTCACTTTGTGAGAATTCACAATGATGATATCCAGTACGTGAAAATACAAAACTTCAACCAATATACGATGTTCTTATGTAAGAGAGGTATTAAGGATTGAACATTCTTTTTGAAGAATTTTCGATGTGTAAACCTCTTGGACATTTTTACTCACAAACTGAATAAAAGTGCGAAGCACCTGTTTATGTTAAGTTTTAGTAGTCAAAATGTTTTAGGTCATTCAATCGAGGTAAATGTATAGTGTCCATATGTTCATAGTAGATAGTTAAACTGTGCCAAGGCTTCTGCCTTAGGTTATCTTGTCGATAGAAGAAGCAGTGTAAAACAGGACAAGCAATGTGATTGGAAAAAAATGTCATTTATTATGTAAATGACGAAGTTATATAACAGAAAACATGCGGGGATCAGATGGGCTCGAAAAACCAAAATATTAAAAACATATCTACATGTTCACATAGGTGTGATTATGCCATCTGATCCCAAGAACACATTATGCAATATAAAAAGATAGAGCTGCCTGGAATCAAGTAAGGTGGGCTATACAAATAATGCAGGCCACAATCCATTGCAAATTGGATCCCCACACCCAAAGCCGCTTGGCCAAGGCATTGAACAAATTAATATAGGTAACAAAAAGAAATTCCAAACAGAAAAAAACCTATGTACATACAGACAGTTTGTCACATGCAGCTTACAAATCAGAACTGATCTATTTATGAACACTGTCCCAAACAGCAGACATCTCTGGACTGTAACACAACACATAATCACAACTCAATGACAGCAGACCTCTCGAACTGCAACTGATATTTCCCATACTTGGGTATTTCAAACAATAGTATCGTAGGAGTGGTCTATTATGAAATACAAAAAAACAACATGAAACATATATACTAATATACTAATATATATAACACGAACACTAATCTGAGCACCCGGGTTCAAAATAAAACAAAAACATAGCACCTATAGGATATATGATAGAGGACACAAGCAGCTATTCAAAAAACTGGAATACTGCAGTTATACCTTCACATCCCAAGCCAAGCCCCGTATGGATAGAATTCCTAGCTACCATATTTAATATCACCAAACATGGTACTGAACTTACCAGGATTGTCTTAGTTTTCATCTCCAAATAGAAGACTAAGTATTAAATTAATCTTTATTAATCCAATTATCAGACTTATCCACCTATGAATCATGAAAGATAACATATATGAGAGAAATTACGTTGAAATCCGTGCCCTCAACTTGGAACGTGACACTGTACGGAACGCGGATGTTTGTATTTGTATTTATGCGCGTATTGAGGATGAATCGTCTCAAGCGGTCATTATTCGGAGTGTATATTCGATGTGTATAAGTTCTTCTGTTTCGTCTTTGATTTTATCATCAACAACCACCGTTAATTAAAGGACATTGGAATTATTATTTTGTGTAATCACAGTCAACCAAAACTCCAAATATAGTTAATTGATGTCAATTTGTAACGTTTAAATTTGCTAACTTTTAATAGAAATCATTTTTATGCATTTTCACTTTAGAAATGGGGTGCAAACATGCTCCAGTGGCACCCCACCTCTCCATCTCACCTCCCCCCGTTTATACCCCCGATGACTACGGCCTCAGGCCACAGGTCACTAAACCCGCTACTTTTCAAACTATGATTTCAGCTTTACTATCGTCAACTTGTCATATCTATAAATAGGCGAAGTTAACAACGCGTTAAGCGTAATCATAATCCAAAAAAAACCAACTCATACAAAATCGAGTGTAGGGCAACACGGACCTCCGACAAAAGTGAAGACAGGATCAGGTGACATGGAGGAGTAAGCATCCTCTGCTGACCGGTCACACACGCCGTGAATATTGCAACATTCCTTCATCACCTGCATATGGTGTGTATCTCTCAACTGATTCGATACTCAAAAGGTTGTTCTATGTATGATCAGTTTAAAATTCAAAATCGAGGCAGGCTACTGTTGATGTTACAGGGGCTTCAACAGTCTCGTTTATAGTCAGCAGTTTGCAGTCATATTGCGATCTAATTTGCCATACAATTTATCACTGGATCAACTGCTGTCTGGTGTGTTTAAGCAATCACGATTTAGGGCTGATGGCGGGTTTGACCGGTGGACAAGGGATTCTTACTCCTCTTAGACACCTGATCCAACCATTGGTATATCCAAGGGTCCCGAATTTGCCCACTGTACTAGTATTCCATATAGGATTAATCACTGTTCGTTATCTTCACTCTTTCACTGAGATTATATTCATAATTTTCTGGAAATCGTGTTATGACCAAGATATGCATGAAATAATTTTCTCTCATATGAGTTAAAATCGCAAGAAAATTCATTTACACTATTGCATAGTTTCTCCTACATGGCATAAAGCATCTTCGCTAGCCAAGGGTGACCTGGATCGTCATCCTTGGCAAGCGAAGATGGGGATAGGGGTAGAGAATCAAGGGGTACCACCCAAGTTTGTAGACACAAAATGATAACAAGAGTTGTCAGAAGACAACATAGTGTCGAGAGAGCGAACGTAGCGTCGCTCGGGCGCATGACTATCTAACCTCATTCCCCTTTAGGTAAAAGTCCAAGTCGAAGGTCCATAGCTGCTGGTAGTTGAACGTGATAACTGTCTCTTGAAAAAGATACATTTGTTATTAGAAATAATTTCAAAGGGCCCTTCAAAATATACCTGCTTGTGCATCACAAAAGTGATAAAATTCAGTTTGTGAATTTTCGAAATTTGATTTTACAAAGGACTAACCTAAGCGTCAGTCAATGAAATAGTTACTAATGTAAGCAATAGAGCTCTAATAGATGGAAATGTCCGACAGCCGCCATCTGCCTCTTCATTTTGAAAAATTGATGCCCACTGATCAAAGTGTTTCGAAAAGTTGACGATCAAATATCTAATGCCAACGCTAACGCTAGGTGCAAAGTCTTCGTACGCAGAAAGCTGAAAGGGTTCTTCAACTGAGGCGATTTCAATAAGTGTTTAATCAAAGCCTTCATCAACCTTGGTTCGAACTAAGATATTAAACCCTAGTTAAAAGTTTCTGAAAAGTATAGTCACAGCGTGTCACAGGTCAGGTCACTAGGTTGCAAAGACACGTTGCATAGGCTACGAAAATAATACACAACGTCTGAAGAATAGGCACATCGATTATGCTGTAATTAATCTATAGCTCTAATGCCACATTAGTGTCAAATGATCATAATGTCCATGAAGTAAGGAGTTTGTTGAAACAGTAGGCTCAAAGTCAAAGGTCACTAGGGTCAGAAAGTCGTTAGTACCTGAAAATAAAGAATCTCTAATCAAATAGATGACGCCAATGTTATACATGAATATATCAAAGCCCTAATGGCCTTTTGCTGATCAAAAGATATAGCCCAGGTCAAAGTTTTTGTAAAAAAGTAGGGTCAATAGTCCAAAGGTCAGAAGGTACTAGGTCAAAAGCCCTTGGGTACCCGAAAAGCAAATGTCTCAGCAAGGACAGTAATTTTAAAACTTTGTGTATATTCACTGTTCAAATATATTTTAAACATGTAACTTTCATTCTCAAGGACTATATTTCTCTGTGTTATGTTATAAATTAGTTGTAAGGTAGGCATTTTCTTAGCTTAGAATAGGAATTACCAATGAAAAAGAAGATGATATTTCATCTTCAATCAAAGTATTGGCAGACATCTTTGATTCAGTGATGTTGGAATTATATCTACCACTTTGCTATTGCCCGCTTATTGAGCACTTCAATCGAATTTTTACTAAGAGAGATCTCTCAGATCTTTTTCTGAATAAAAATCAACATACTCAACTTCTTTTCTTGTGTTAATTTTTTAAAATAAATCAGAGGTTTTTTTTAACCAAAAGATTTTTTGAATGATTGCTTCTGAGTGCACTGGGTCAATTATTCTAGATATGTTTTATGTTTGGTAAAAGGTGTTGAATTGAATTTTTATATTTTGTAATGTTTGAAATTCCAAGATTATCTAGAATAGAAAATATTTTTCATAGTCCAAGCATGTGGCACGGTCACTTGTGGATTGATAAAGTTTAAAAGCCAAAAAGAAATCCGTATGTTATAAGATGATTCCAATATTTGTATACTCGAGAATGAAAATTTTAGACCAAAGTGGCAGTCTATTGAGTTCTGCTAGACAACCGCATTGGATGTTTGCATGTGCACTCTCGAGGATTTCTTTAATAAATTTGAAGTGAAATTTTTCTATGTTTGAAACATCTTTGGATGAGAGATCACTCCCATATTTCACTACAATAAAGAAGCTGGTAGTACAATAACATGCAAAAAGATTTTCTAAAAATTTATACATGGATTATCATACCAATAATTCCTTTTCATTTCAAAACATGCTTTTGTGGCATTTTCATATATAAGCACAGCTTGCTTCTGTAAGTTAAACCTCCATTACATTTCAACATAACAGCTAAATATACAGTATTTTCTGGTATAGATCTTGTATTAAAATTGTCATTAGATAGTAAAATCATCTCCATTCGAGGTTTGACATTTGAGTTGAATATCAAAAACTTTGGATTTATCTACGTTGACCCGCAGTTTCCAGTTTGAACAATATTTGCTGAGAAACAAAGAATGTTTTGTAAACCACTTTTGCTTTCAGAAAAGATTACAATATCATCAGCATATAACAGACAGTTTACATGAACATTGTTTACTTGTACAGGATCATCAATTTTCCATTTTCAAGTCATTGAAATACCATCAATAAATATATTGAAGAGTATCGGGCTTAAAACATCTCCTTGTTTGACACCACATTCAGAATTGAATACATCACTTAAACCATCAGAAAATTTTATTTCTACTCATGTCTATACTATAAATGATTAAACAGTTTTGGGGAAATTCAAGGAGTTTATAAAATAAATAATCAATAATATAATAAATGTGAGTGAAATCATGAATCCTCGTATATTTGCTATCCCTTCAATACATGCCCTGAAAAGGTTACTTTCCTTGGTGATGTAAAGTAGAGGGGCCCCTATTGTCCAGAATGATGTGGGAGTTTGTGGGGGGGGGGTTTATAAGTACAACTGGTTTTCAACGCGAGGGAGGGTCAATCGGGCGGCGCATGCATTTGCTGTTCTCTCTAGCGAGATTTACACATGCATTCACTGTAAACTGCGTGCACAGCTGTGAGATTACTTTTGACACAATGTTAACTTCGCCTTTTTGTATACAAACACACAGAACTTTAGACTCATGGAATATATTTTGAACCGCTGTGATGCGATGCACCGTTTGACAGTTTTCCAAGTAAAAAAATGTTCACACTAAAATACAACAAAGTCACATATAGTGTGGTAATTTAAATGTTATTTTAAGCGTTTGAAGAGGTCTTTGCTTTAGACACGACATTTACATGAATTGTGTAATAAGATTTTTTTTCTTCCTCCAAGACAGCTGCTAAACCACGTGACACCGATTATATTCTTATTATTAGGACTAATAAATATCAGATCTTGGGAAGGCGATTTTAATGTAAGAAAAAGGACATAAAAGACAGTGCACCACCTCCTAAATTGTTAACATTTCCATTTATCATATTTTGCACTATACATGTAAGTATTGTAACAATGTTTCACAATTGATGCGTGGCCATCAACCTAAAATAGAAAGACGATTTGTTTTGACTTTGTGCATAAAATGCACAGGCACTTGTTTCTGTAAATGAGATATGGCGTCTGTATACTAATTATAACAGTGTTATTATTAGTATACATACGTCATATCTCATTTACAGAAACACGTGCCTGCGGTAAAATGGTAAAAGTTAACACATACAGGTATGTAACTTTTTAAATATTAGCCCTTGTAAAATTCGTAAAATTTTACCATTATAACCATTTACCATTGCTTCCCTCACAAACAGACTTTTATCTACTTTTTTAAGAATGCTCGCAAAATAACAGGGGTTTGGACTTTTAAAATGGCAAAGGACACTGTATAGGACAATTCATATTCTCTACTGTATCTTTAAAAAAAAATTAGAGAGAGAGAGAGAGAGAGCGAGAGAGAGAGAGAGCGAGAGAGAGAGAGAGCGAGAGAGAGAGAGAGCGAGAGAGAGAGAGAGCGAGAGAGAGAGAGAGCGAGAGAGAGAGAGAGCGAGAGAGAGAGAGAGCGAGAGAGAGAGAGAGCGAGAGAGAGAGAGAGCGAGAGAGAGAGAGAGCGAGAGAGAGAGAGAGTGTAGCGTGTTACTGTTTCAAAATATAACGTAATGTTTTGTCATACATTTGAAATCTAGATTAACACATGAGACTATTTTCCAAAGGTCACAGAAAATAGGACAATTAAGTATGGTTCTAAAAATTAACAAAAACGAAATAGTGAATACATCTGAAATGAGGCTGACGAGGACGTAAGCGGGAGAAGGGGGGCACTGGGACCCACTGGGACCCGAAAGCGGCCCCCAGACACAACGGGAATGCTAAAACCTCTCAGTTTTCGCCCCCTGGACCCCCTACCAGATCCATTCCTGGACCCAGCCAGGTCCTGAAGCGTTCCCAATACCCAATGACAATGCTAAAACTCTGTTTCCGGGGGCTTCGCTCCCTGGACCTCTTCTAGGGCCAGTCCTGGACCCAATGAGGGCCTAAAACGGCTTCCAGACCCCTCGCCTTAGTCTCGAGCACCCCCAATGGAAATGCCGGGTTACGGCACCGCGACAAGTCCTCAAAAACTAAAAACAAAATTAATTTAAAACAATTAAGCCAGGGCTTTCCTCTGTTGGATTCTGCCCTGAATACGCTGCTCATGACCCTCAAATCATCAATTGTCATTCAAATCCCTAAAATCAGCAGTCCTCTTGAGATGTCTCATGTACATGTTCAGTCATACACCATACAATATTAGAATATTCCATCTGTCCCAAATGGGCGAAAATGTCCCACTTGGGATATAATGCGTCAGAAGTTTGTTATTACTAATTGGATAATAATTTTTCAAGTAAAGCACACTACCTTTTTCATGAATAGATGACTATATCCTAGCGAAAGCAACAGTACAGTAAAATGAATCCCTTATATTTCCACCTAATATAAATATATCTGCAATTGAAGCCTGAAATTCTTTTCAAAATTTCATCATGTTTGAAATTCAAAAATTACATTTGTCCAAATTGCATGGACCAATTTTAATTCATTCTTATAAACACAGCATTTCCAAAAAAAAAAATTGAATCTCGATCACATTTATTTCCAAAGCGTAAAATATTTACGCTTCTTCAAGCGTTCAGTAGTTTGGAAACATTTAGAAGTATAGCTCATGAATGACCGGAATTGAAACAGCATCAGTTGGTCCAAGCCAATAACATAGATCGATAGCAATATAAACGAGTGGATGTGTGTATGACAATATTACACTCGTACACAAATAGGGAATGGCTATGATCACTTGCCATCAGTTTGCAGTTTTCACTTTTACCAAAAAGTACGTATTTTTACATGTTATTTTAAATACTATCTCCATACTGTTATAACTGCTGTATCGTGATTTACGGTCTTCTTTTTTGATTGAAGATTTGGGCATATACATATGCGGGGCTAATGTACATGAATACTATTGGTTCTTCTGCTTATTAAGTGAAAACTTTCTTCTTTTAATTTGCTTCCTTATGAAAAGTTCACATATCTCGTTTTTGTATTCTATTTGGGACTTACGAGATTGATCACTGTTCGGACAGCATTCCAATTCTAGATAACCTGCTTTTCCATATAAAAATACGTGTACATCGCATATCATTAAAAGGCGAAAACGAACAGTGATCGATCTCATTACTCCCATACGGGAAAAAATCAGGGTTGGGTAAACACAGACCCCCGGGCACACCAGAGGTGGAATCAGCAGCTTAGAGAATGTGAGCATCCCCTGTCGACCAGTCGCGCCCGCGGGTGTCATACCAATTGTTAGACCGTTCTTTTTATACTGACTTAAAAACGGTTTACTCTGATTACCTGATCAATATTTAAGGATCATGGTAGGTGTAACTAGCCAACAGGGTATGCTTACTCCTCCAAGGTGCCTCACTCCATCCTTGGTGTTTCCAGGGGTCCGCAATGTCCTACCCTTAGATTTGTACTTTTGGTTAAATTACCTTGACGTCTTATTCCGAGAAAAATTGCTTTTAATAATGAAGAGTCTGTTTAACACAGGAAGTTACCCATTGTGGTTTGTTGAGAAATTTCATCTTTTCTTTCAGGTGGATTTTTCTTGGTACTGTGATAACAGTTTCCATTTGGTGGAGGGTGGTCAATTACATGTATATATCCCATCGATCGTTAAAACATAGTCCAACATACAAAGAAACGAACCAATTAAGAATTCTTGATAGTGCCTCTTTGAAATATGTTCCACCGAAACAGCGAACAGTACATCGGCATATTGCGTTTTTGAAAGTTCACAAGACCGGAAGTACAACCACTCATAGAATTTTCCTCCGTTACGGATTAAGTAGGAATTTCACTTTTGTTGTTCCCAACAATAAATCATCGTTTCCAAACATTATCTCTTTAAAAGATTCCGTGAAACCAGGTTACAATATACTTCCACCCCCAACAGGGAAAAACTACGACATATTGTGCTTCCACGTAGTTTACAACCGCTTAGCGTTCGAAAATATCATGCCTAATGATACTAAATACATTGGAATAGTTCGTGAACCATTCCAGCAATTTGATTCCACCGTTCGGTATTTCAGACTTGGGAAAAGGGATGGAATAGCACAATTCGTTCACCTTTTTCTGCAGAATCCCAAATTACACATGAAGAAAATGCGCCGGCTGAAATCCACCTTTGTAAACAATAGAATGGCTTTTGAGTATGGTTTTCCCTCGAGTCTGTTTCACTCTTTTGACATGGCGCGGTAAGGCAATATTTAAAGAAACTCAATAAAGAATTCCACATAGTCATTGTAAACGAGTATATGGATGAGTCAGTTATTCTATTACGTCGAGTGTTGAACTGGGATTTGAAAGACGTCCTATTTGTTGATCTTAATGTCAATCCCAATCGCCTTGACTTCAGTAAGGTCGGCCTGAGAGAAATTCGTTTATACCGTCAGTATGCCAAACTGGACTATGAATTGTACAATTTTTTCGTCAAACGTTTATGGCAACAGATCTATTCTTATGGAGAAGATATTCTACAAGAAATTTCGTATTTCAAATTATTGAGGAAACACTTACAGGATTTCTGTAATAGCGTGGAAAGAAATTTACTACAAGTAGAAGAATCACCATGGAGCTCTTCGTACATTGTGACAAAAGACAACTGCATAGAAATGAAAGAAGCAGAATTCCAGTCTCTAAGGAAAATAATGAAACGTCAGTATACCAATGGAACTCAAAATTAGCACCAATTATCTGTGCATGGTTTGTTCATTACAAAGTCAATTTTCAACAGAGAAGAATAATATGGTTTAGTATCCATAAAAGAAGATTAATTTTTCTTTCAACCAAAGTTTATTTTTGTAAAGAGTGTATGCACATTACAGCGATGTGTTAATTTTATACAAATGCTGATCATCCTAACGTATAATGCCACAAATTCCAATCTTTGCATGAATTTTTCGAGATTTTGCTGAAATAGTGCTTACCTCCGTGCCGTGTTCCTTTCTGCAAATTAAATATACTGCACACTTGTGGACAAGGTTCATTTAACACTGACACCTGTTACCAAAACACAAAACTACGAGTAAAATGCATATAGTTTATTAGTTAATGGCGCATCTGGCCGCGGTGATATTTTTGGGGGCTACCAAAGAGCCGCCCCCACAAACAAAGGTTACAAAAAGTGACGACCCACAAGTGGGTTGATTTGTGCACTGGTTGATTCTCAAGTGCACAACGTCACCAATACGGAGTAAAACATCAAAGTCAATGTTCAAGGTTCGATGACGACCGTAATGAGTGGACTGTACACTGGGTGTCTAATTCGCAAGTGCACAAGCCCACCATGTCATATCAATACAAAGCACAATAAGTCAGTAAGCATTCACATGCAGTGAACAAATTGACAGCCAATTTGCTATCAATGTATATGGGGCCCATGTCCCCTGTAATTGAATCAATATACGGCAAACAAATGGTTAAGGGGCCAATATCCCCTGACTTAGCACAATGCAATGAATTAAGGGGCCAATTCCCCCTGAATTTGCAACAATGCAATCAATCAATAATAAACAACAAACAAATTGACAGCCAGTGTCAAACAATGGTTAAGGGGCCAAATATCCCTGTCTTTGCAAGAATTCAGGGGGCCAATTTCCCCTGACTTGCAGCAATCATCAATGGTGAAGGGGCCAATATCTCCTGTCTTTGCAAGAACGCAGGGGCCAATTCCCCCTGACTTGCAGCAATCATCAATGGTTAAGGGGCCAATATCCCCTGTTTTTGCAATGGTTATAGGCACTCCTCCGGTTGAGTTGGGGTGTGACGAACACGCCACATGCAGGTTCAAAGAACCTAGCAACCGCCATCAAAGGAGCGCCAAACACAAAATACAAACTTGGTGACGGTCGGCAGTACCCCAACTCAAATGGTCACCGCAGCCAGTGCTTTGTTATCGTGAAGGTAATTAGGTGGATACAAATTACCACCATCATGAGTGAAGTAGGTTAAAGCACCTTGAAATTAATTAAGATCATATCTAGTTAAGAAAGGTGAAACACCTCTACATGAATTAATTGTATGTGTAGTAATAAACTGTCGTAGTAATAAAATATTTTATATAGCTCCCTTAGTTTGAAATACAACATAACAAGACAAATTTGTCATTGACATGAAATGTGGAATTTATAGGAGTTTATTGGAGGCATACCCATTGGACAGATACCCCCAATCATAGCAATCCATGAAATGATAAAGCACAGTCTGCTCTGAAGAAATATGCCCCATAAACGGCATACTGCCTGAAATTATCGGTTTGTTTATGTCCTTTCGGACTGATGCTAGAATAGGTCCTAAGCACCCCCTTGCCCATCACAAGAGGCACCCAAACGGAGAGGTGACTCTGATGAGACCGCGAAAACCGAGGTCCCGTACCACCGCACACTTGGCACGACAAAGACCCTCCTTTTCTCAAAGGCCATAAGCCCGAGTGCAGGCCTAAATTTGCAGCCCCCGCCAGCAACGGGGACGCCACCGCAAGTGAAACACTCCCTTGAGGGACGCAAACACAATTTAGTACGTTCCTGGAGGCAAAAACATGTCTTCCTCCGTGCTGTCAGTCGAGTAAGACATGTATGTTGTAAAGTAGTCCGCTTACAAGGTTATTTATGAGGAGTTTAGGACAAAACAAAGAACACAACTCCCAAAGAATTTGGGATAAAAATCCCCCGGCAATATGCACAACCAAATAAGATTTCATTGCTAAGCTTAACATACCAAGTTTCTTAAAAATTGGATCGGTAGTTTGAGATTAGTTGCGCTGACAAGGTTATTTATGAGGAGTTCCGGAAAAATTCTAAGTTAGAAGGGGCATAACTCACATGAAAACCAGGGGATCAACATTTCCCGGTATGCACAACTAAATGTGATATCCA
>CAJDSM010000099.1:50952-62619 GCA_903981925.1 Ostrea lurida
ACGATTTCTGAAAATGAATTATAGAATAAATATGACTGGCGCTCAAGACGAATCGTTAAGATATATTAATGACTAAAACATACATCCAGATCGGAAACAAAAGGTCATTTTACTTCTTGGCACGATAATAATTTTCGTTATAACATAAGAAGTAGATATCATATTACATAGTCCTAGAAAAGGACAATTGCGCTCCGGAAATTTCCAGGGCTAAGGTAATTTAAGTTGGTTATTCCTAATAAATTCCATCAGCCTCTAAGCTGATTATCTACATCACCCACTCGTCTTTAGATGGGACACGTAATTGCATTTATTAGTAGAAATTTTATCCGACTAATACGGACGCAAACTGATCACATCCAGCAACATGAAAAATAATTGTAGCTGGCCCAGATTACATAAAAATACATAAAATTAATCATTTGGATGTTAGCCATTGGATAAGCAAGGACTGTTCGTACAATGTTCGGGAAGCTGCTATCTAATACTGGGATTTCGACTAGTAAGGACTCAACGTAAGAGGAAATGGGCATTTTCCCACATAGGCTTCACACGGTTGGATAGCTCATGCAAACGACTCATCTCACTTTTCCTTGGACGCCCATCAGTTTTAGACTAAAGATACAATTAAACTAATGGTCATCTGTATCAGCTGATTGAATTCTGGGATCAATTTCCACTCTGTAATATTCACTAGCCCACTACCAACATTCAGGAACTCATCGACTTATGTAATTCACACACCTTCGATGTGTTGCCCTCAAATTAAATGGTGGACAGTGTGTATTCCTTCCGGCCTGCGATGTCTCGGTATGGTTCGGTGAATGAAGCAGAAAGTAATATAACATTAGCCAGAAAGCGGATTACATTTTCATAACTGCACACGTAACAAACAGGTTGGTATTTTAAAAACAATGTATGCCAGGAAAAGGTATGCATTGTGTTTAAGTAAGTATGGCTTTACGATTGAAAGGGGAAAAAATGCTACTGTGGGGAATCAAAGCCCGGTCGCCTAAGTGCTAATCCAGAACGATACCGCTAAATCAAACTTTCCTATAGATTTCAAAGGAAAATTAAACCAAAAAGGGAAAGTAAAACAGCTACATCTACACTAGATATGATATCCTATGCAAACTCTCGCCAACTACTAACCAAAAAGTTGATGTTGCAGGGTTATAACAAATCTCGTTTAAAGTCATCATTTCGCAAATTCTACGGTCGCTATAATGACCTTGTTTGCGATTACAAATTATCACTAAATCATATGTTGACTGATTTGTTTCATACCCTTTGTTAGACTGTCATTTTCATACTAGATTTGACGACGGGTAACCCCGTTTACTTTGTTTCGACTACAGGCTCACGGCGGGTGTGACCCGTCAGCAGAGGATGCTTACTCCTCCATGGCACCTGATCCTGCCTTCGCTTTCGGCGAAGGTCCGTGTTGCCCTACACTCGATTTTGTATGTGTTTTTGGACTATGATTACGTTTGATACTTTGTTACTTCGCCATTTTATATTTACAACTGATAAGGTAGATGCAGTTGTCAGTACGGCAGGACGAAGCTCCCAAAATGTTGTAGTTCTGTCCTGACACCGGACTGCTGAAAGTGTCAGTTGGTCCGCTGAATTTTGCACAGGTGCAGAGCACGTGGTGAAACCACCGCTGGGTAATGGGTTATCTAGCCTAGTTCTGACTATAATGTCCTTTAAATTTCTAGGTTGCCTGAAGGCCGCCATTGGAGGGTTGTACAGAACAGACAGAAACACCTTGTTTCTATATAAAAGGGCGAAGTAATAAAGTATTAAACGTAATCATAGTCCCAAAAACACATACAAAATCGAGTGTAGGGCAATACGGACCTTCGACAAAACCGAAAAGAAGAAGGCAATACAGTCCTTTTAGTGACTACATTTCATCCCGCCCTGAAGAACCTCAATTCCATCCTTATAGCCATTTACCCATTCTGTATAACAACGAACGCATGACTAGGGTCTTTAAAGACCTTCCAATGGCGGCCTTCAGACAACATAGAAATTTAAAGGACAATGTAGTTAGAATTTTCATCTTTCCTTTTCCAACCTCAAGTGCAAATACTGGTACATCTTTATTCTGTGCATGTCAATGCATAATGATAAGGTGGCATATACTTAATAACGTGTGTTTATTTTCAACAGATTCCTAAAGACGTAGACTCTCCACATCATGGGTACACTAGGAATCAGTACACAATATAGAATACGATATTGTTCTCAATGTCAGGGGGACACCGAGTTCTACTGTCACACGTGTAAACTTGATATGTGTAGACTTTGTAAAGAGAGACATGTCATTGATCTGCATACCAAACACCATGATGTTGCTATTTACCGTGAAAAGTTTAAGTACAACCTAAGACAAGAGATTTGTGTCCGACATCCAAACAGGATCTATGAAATGTTTTGTCAGTCGTGTGAACTTTCTGTCTGTTCCCGATGTTTAGAACACCGAAAACATCAAATACTTGACATTAGGACAGCTTATCAAACAAAACGACAACAACACCGAGAAATCATTGACAACATCAGAAGTGAGACTCTCTATAACTGTCGTGTTCTCCTGGCAGGAATCCAAACTGATATGCAAATTTGTCCCACAAAAATATGTCACCGTCAATCACAGATGTCAACAAAAGGCCAGAGACTGAAGGATCTGATTGACAATGTGGTATGTGATGATAAATTAAGATGCAGAGGTTTATTGATTGCTAAAATACAACAGAAGAGAAAAATGAGCAGACGCATCACCCACATACAGAACTATGAAGACAGATATGAACAATCAGCTAACAGACCGGTACAATTCCTTTTGTCTATAAAGACCATTCGTTTCCCAATGATAAAGGATTTGGGTCAGCTATTGAGTGCCATCACAGAAATCGAAATGTCAACAGAAAAACGACAAGTAGGAATTTATGAGTGTCTGAAACTGACATCCACACCCGTATTACACACGTCTGTCTGTGTGACAGATGTTAGTGAAGTGTTACACATATCTGGTGTGACATCAGACCGGGTCTGGATATCTGATGGTGATTACAATCTCATCTTGACAGACACAACAGGAGGCAATATACACAGTGTGACAGATAGAACATCAGAGTGATCAGAGGAGGACACATATCGAGTGAACAGGTTCTGGTGAACTGATTTATATAGACCGGAAACATAACAATCAGAAACTGTTGTTAGACAATACATATCACCAGCTCTGTTTGAGAGACTGCTATCACCTATGGAAACCATGGGGTGTGTACTGTTCTCCTCCACTGGAGATCTGATGGTCGGAATGTATAAACGTGATGAAGAAACATGGACATGCAAGATAACCCGGTACAACAGTACAGGTCAACTCATACTGACCATACAACACGACACCACCGGTAACATACAGCATAGTTATCCTTGGTACATCACAGATAATAACAACGGTGATATTATTGTGTCTGACTTTTTACGTCGCGCTGTAGTGGTGACAGAGCACGGTGGCAGGCATCGATTCTACTACACAGGACCTCCACCAGGATCATCACTAGATCCACGTGGAATCTGTACAGACGCGCTGTCACACATCCTGGTATGTGATTGCAAAACCACACAGTACGATAATTTGACAAGGACGGTCACTTCCTGTCTCTGTTACTGACACAAACACGGGGATATCTTACACGGCTCGCCTGAAACTATGAGGTTAGAAATTCACTGCTTCTCTGGGTCCGGATTCATGGGGCACCAACGCTGTGTCGTATTTAGAATATAGTATACGGAGGGGGCACTCTTGACTGGTAGTACATGACATACTATGTTTATCTTACTTTACTTATATATCGTTCAGTCAATAAAATACACACGACAAGAGCCATTATGAATTATTGTGATGACAATTTTATTGTTGGCATGTGTTGATAATGAATGAAGTTACAGATAGAGTGAAGTTATAATTACAGTCTCGGTCATTACTAGTTGATTGATTAATAATTAAGATAACGATTCATTATCTAAAGTGAACGAAAAATGTTAAATAAAATACTTATTGGTTTGTTACTGATTGAACTACAGAATATGTGAGTTGCTTCAATTCTGTTCGCCTGCCTTTATATGGACTTGAAAAAACCGGATATATATTATACTAATATATACTATATACTAAAATCTGTAGCAGGTCAGTACAACTAATAACTGGGGGGGGGGGGTTCGCGGCCAAATATAGCACGCACAGTATGAACGAAAACTTACTTTCAAAACTAAAAAAGAATAAACCGTCGCCATGTTTTGCTTCTATAATGTGCTACTGCATCTTAAATTTTAGAGAGTGGTCACATAGCGTTTCCAACCAATGTCAGAGGACATTTAAGCCCAGGAAAACAATAAAGAGTTTGTTAACAGATTTATCAATATTGTGTGGATATTTAGACTGTTCAATTTACAGCTTCTTGGATACGTTACCCCACACTTTCAACTATGGTCTAATATTTTGGAAACTAATGAGAACCCCATCCCTAAATAGATGTTCTTCTCATTTGTATCAAAACAAGTTTAGGAGAAATAATGAAAGAGCACCAAGGGGAGTTAGCTACCACATATACATGTTATATGTATATTTTCTTGATGGGCTTATTTATGTGATTGAATAAAGTACGAGAGATTATATCATACTTTGAAATTGACCATTGTAATCAAACGTTTGCAAGTGGCTCAGTGATTATGGAACAACGTGGAATCTCTTTTCTTGATAGTAATGACATTTCATTTTATTGGTTATATGTCGTACCTGTACATTTGGTGAATCCCGATCAATATTCCACCGTGGATTGAGCATTCAAATCATAATGAGTAGAAGTGGGACCCTATTCTTTCTTCAGTCAAAAGGTCACTAGCGTAGCCTCCTCAAAATTAGTGGTTGCCGTGTGCGGCCAATATTTGAAAGAGCCTTTGTTGATAGTGATATAATATTAGACATAACTGATCATTACTAGAAGTCGTAGAGTCCTATCAATATTTATGGTCAAAAGGTCCAAGTTACTAGGTCAATGCATTGGTGTTCGTCTCCTGATTATATGTGATTACTATTTTCCTTTACTGGACTATTGGTGATGTTTAGATTTTTTAAGCTATCTAAAAAATTTTGATTATACCTGTTGGCTTTTCCAAAACTTTAGGCTTCAAGTATTGCTGATGATTTTTTTTTCAATTTTGTCACAATTAAACAAGTAAACTTTCATTTTGGTTTATTGCGTGACGAAGTAACCTAGCATTGGCAGAAAAATCATAATATCGTTAGCGGGTTATGAATTTTGTTCTGCAATTTAGTTCCTTCATCGACCAATAAACCATAGAAACACTTTGTTGTTTATATTTATGATTTTCATCGCCATTTTTAAACGTATAACTAGATTTAAGTATAAAAGTATCATAATGTTGATATTTCGTCCTTTAATGTGGAAGACATTCACTCTTGACATTGGATCGCCCATATATGGTAATTACCACGCGGACAGGTGACACTACAAAACCGGGTCCAGCTAGTTTGCAACAAACATGCATTAATTGGATGATAAACACCATGTAAATTTCAAAGGAAATATAAGAGAAAAGATTTAGTGAAAGTACATATTTGATTGTATATTATTTTTCGTCCCGCTTGAGAAGCTTTCACTCATTGACATGAATGTTCACTCATATGGAGAAGTCATCATTGCCGGAGAAGGGCTGCGCTCATGGCCTTCTTTATCGTGTTACACACGCTTAGACTTTTTTTTTATTAAAAAGACCGCACCTTTCACGACAAGTAAGGGATACTAAGAGCCAATTCTAACCTGGATTCCCACGGGGGTGAATTTGTCACAAACTAACACCAAAATTAGTATCCGTTATGTTCATGTACATGGATTGGACATTGGTGGTCGATGGCCCCTACGTATTCCTGATTGTAATGCTCTTTTTGCTTTCCAAACTTTTTTTTTGTTTTGAAGCATCGGTGATGAGAAACGATTTTTTGAAATGTGTCACGATTGTATATTGTTTTACGTCCAGCAAGAGCATTTTCTACTCATATGCATTTTTCACTCATTTGGAGATATCACCATTGCCAGTGAAGGGCTTCAAAATTTCGGCCCATGCTCGGTACTCATGGTCTTTGAGCAGGAGGGGGGTTCTTTATCGCGCCACATCTGCTGTGACACAGGACATCCGTTTTTGTGTTTTCATTCGAAGGAGTGCCCCATTTAGTCGCCTCTTACGATAGACAAGGGACACTAACAGTACCCACGAGTTTGAATGTGTCATACAAGGAGTACCAAAATTAGTATCATTTATTTCCATGCACATGGGTTTGACATTGGTGGTACAGTCCCTGAAACGTTCTACTTTATCATTTTCCATGCGCTCATCGTGTGTTCACTGTGCGCTCTTCGTTCAGTTCTGCGTTCCGCATACGCTCAACGCTCTCATGATAAGCGCATGCTGAACGCACGGTGAACGGTGAACGCAAGTGGTGAACGCACGCCGAAAGCAAAACTATGAACGGTGAGTGCACACAGAGCGCACGACGAAAGCACGCAGAGTGCACGGTGAATGCACTGGAAAATGGTAAAGTAAAACGTTTCAGGGACTGTACCCCCCTGTGGAGTTATATATTGTTACATAATGAAAACGTAGATATTGTCAGGAAATTCATATGGGACAATATATTTAGAAAATACGAACTTTTAGACTTTAATGAAACATTGTGGAGTGTTACATAATACGCATTTTGTCAGGACTTTTATCTCAGACAATTTATGTAAAGGATATTCAACGTTTGGACTTCGGCATTTTTCGCCACCTGTCTCAGTGCGTTGTTTACAACTCCTCCTAAATAAATTTCAAGATTTTAATGAAACTAATAGTGAAATTTTACATTACTCAATGGGGATTTGCATATTGTCAGGAATTTGTCCCAGACAATTTATTTACTAGATATAAATAGTTTGACTCAGACATTTTTTTCTTACCAACACCCGATTCGATCGATTTCTCACAATTCCTCCATACTGTACTACAATTCTCATTGCTTCTGTTTCATGTAAAGGTAAATATAACGAACAGTGATTAATTTTGTAAGTCCCAAATGGAATACAAAAAGAAGAGTTTGGCACACACGGACCCCAGGCAATACCAGAGGTTGGATCAGGTGCCTAGATAATGTAAGCATCCCCTGCTGACCAGTCACACTCGCCGTGGGCTCATCACAGGATGAAATTGCACCTTTCAGTGGACTGAAAGGTGACTGCATTGTCACTGAATGATCACTGATAGGATAATTTCCAGTCACCTTTCAGTCACCATTCCGTTACCATTCAGTTCACTGAATGGCATGTACATTTCAGTGGTCATTTAGTCAAGTTTCAGTGACCATTCAGTTAACTTTGATTGATCATTCAATCCCCTTTCAGTGACCATGTATAGCAATTGCTGTGACCTTTCATTGACCATTCAGTCCCCTTTCATTGACCATTCAGTCACCCTTCAGTGATGACCATTCAGTCACATTTCAAGGACCTTTCAGTGACCTTTCAGTGACCATTCATTTACCTTTCAGCGACCATGCAGTCACATTTCAGTGACCAGTCCCATTTCAGTGGCCTTTCAATCACATTCCAGTGACCATTCAGTAACATTTCAGTGACCTTTCAATCACATTTCAGTAACTATTCAGTCACATTTCACTGGCCTTTCCGTCCCTTTTCATTCAAGTGTCAGTAGCCATTAAATAACATTCATACTCATCAAGTCATACACTTTTAAAAATCTGTTTGATTTTTTGTGACCAATTTTCGGATATTTCGGAGTCTATTTTTGCATTCGCGAATTGTACTAATAGTAATTCATTGACATAGCATTTACTAGTATCTACCAAGCTGTTTGTCCTTAGATGTAATCATTTATCTATATACATGTAACTTTCACTGTTCCGTCATATTATCTCATCATCCTCGCTGATTAATGAAATTTCAATGAACGATTCGCTGACACGAGTGCTTGTATATAAATGACTTTCATAACGCTGTATGAAAAATCACAACAAATCATTTCACAAAACTATATTTCTATTATTCTAGTGAATGTAAGCTTGAAATTTGTGACATAATAGTAAACCCCCCTCCCAATTTTTATACTTATTTGTATGCGACACCATGGCAAAACTCACAATCTAGGATCGAGCACTCCACCCCTTTACATACACACTTTTGAAAAACAAACAATGCATGTCTAATTATTATATTTTTGGCCGTGCTAGACACTTATACTTGATTGTATGGAGTATAACTGCCACACTTTATCAAGTTTTCCTTCATTTACACAGTTTACGAAATGCATTTAACCATTTTCTTCACAAATCAATGCATAACTACCCAATATATTTATGCATATTAAATAGCATTTCTGTTTAAGAATACTTTCATTTGAGATGTAATATGAAAATATTTTTCACTGTATTGAAAAGCCAGACATGGAGCTGTAATTAGCAAAATTTGAAATTTATGTACCATATTTTATAAGACATATTGTAATAGGCGGAAAAGATACATAATGCAATTGTCAAAGAATTGCAACATGTCAGATTTTACACAAATTAATGGTATAATTTTTTTAAGTAATAGTGTCAGTATCTGAATGATCAAACTTCACAAAGGCCTGAAAAATATTGGGATTTTGATTGATATGTAAGAACAAAACGCAGCCGAGATCTTATTTACCCCTCATGCATGTTTTCTAATTTTGTGGGACAGAGAAATTAAAGTTGAAATCCGAAATACATAATTTCAGGCCCCCCCCTTTGGAATTTATTGAAAAAAATGAGGAGTATATAATTTCATGCACTTTTACTTCAACATGACATTGACTTGATTGTAAATGTTATAAGCAGCATTTTACGGCTAGATGGTGCTTGGTCTGTCCGCCCCTCTTTATTGGAGAATTTATTTTTCCCCGTTATTTCTAACACACAAAGCCCATATCTTTGATGTGCGTGACAGTGGCTTTTCAGTCGCGTCTCTCCTCCTATATGAAATAGTAGTGAAAATTGATACCATGACCGTTGCAGGCAGAAAGAAACCTAAATTCATTTTCCACCTGCTTGTCAAGAATTTTAAGGCAAATTGTAAAACTTTCCCGGCTGTCCTCTACCCTACTATAAACACGAGGAGAGAGAGAGAGAGATGAGAGAAGAGAGAGAGAGAGAGAGGAAGAGAGAGAGAGAGAGAGAGAGAGAGAGAGAGATAGAGGAGAGAGAGAGAGAGAGAGAAGAGAGAGAGAGAAGATAGAGAGAGAGAGAGTCTTCAAATGTGCTGTGTAAATACACAAAGAAAAGCTTACAAGCATTCACTAATAATGAATATAGATCATTTTGAAAGTTTGATGACAGTATACAGTACCTTAGCGGAAACCTATATCGTGGATTGTAAATAATTATGTGCATTCCCAAAAGACAACTTTGAAACGGTGAATTTCATTTTGGTTTATATACCGTATATTTCAACTTTCGATGTATACTTTCGATATTGTAGCATAATCATAATGACATTTTTGAATCGTTAATCTGCAATATTATAATATTATAACAGATGTTCGTGGGTCGATAACTAAACACATGCATGGTCGGATTCCTGATTTCTGTTAAACCTTGCTAAAAGCATTCAATTTAGGAATTCCACTCTGACATCTTCCCTAGATTGAAAAACATGCTCATTGGCACGAGACAAGCGTGTACGTGTCAGTCTGTTTTATAGCGGAGTGACAATGTTCTGCGAGATACAAATGCGAGTTTATTATTTTGTTTCTTGGATTTATCCAGAAATAAAGAAGTGTAGTAACAAATTTGGTAAGTCACCACCTCCGGGTCCCGCGTATAGCTTTCCCTCATTTGGTTCGTTTTTTTGACGAGCATGCTATGTGCAGTGCATATGCACCAGTATTTTGCAACAACTGATTGTGAAACAAGATCGAAGTATTTTATGTTCTCTGCGTATCCATTGTATTAGTAATGTAATTGTAAAATGATTTCCGATCGCGATTTTTTTAGAATGTTACTGACATGCTAGTTGCAAATACTTGCATTGTACGATGCAAGTAGCAAGAAGAACTTTCTTTTGCGCATTTTCATCTAAATTATCTAATATTTTCACTAATGTTCTATATGATATGTATAATAAGTAATACGTGTAATTTTGAGCAATGCATTCATTTTTTTAAAACGTGATTTCATTTGTTTTCTCATTCCCAATACATTACTATCGAGGTGATTGCCTGGGTCGAGTTCAGCTAGAAAATCAACCAAGGTGTGACAAAACTTTTGGAGGTATACAGGTGCGAGGAAATAGGCTATCTGAAAGAATATGGCGGGATAAAGTGAGAATGTTTAGGCTATTTTAAGAATTTCATGTTCAGCTTTAATAGCTTTAAATACAGGATGGAAGGGAGGATTTAATATACGCAAACTTATATACTAGATGGGAAATGTGGTAGGGTTCCGTAAAATATGCATTAATGCAGCATGTAATATAATATTTCCCAATCGTCCCAAAGCATTAAATATTGAATCAAATGACACGTACAGCGTACATACATGATATACAAGATTCAATGAGCTGTGTTGGGCTTGATAAAACCAGAGACTTCCTGTTTATTTTTCAATAATTTTATGATTTTATGTTGTAAAATAATAAGTGTTAAGAACGTTCCCTTGATCAATTTTCTTGACTCGCACTTTTTAATAATATCTTGATGTAGGTCCCTGATTTAGACATAGGGATCACGTTCATGTATGTCGTATGCTTTCTCTACGAATCAATAGCATTAATTATCTATAGTTTGTGGATTAAATATTGTAAACACGGTCTAGAAACAAATTAATAATCCCCGAAATTGTCGATCTTTAGGTCCTGATGTATTTTTTACGGAATAATAAGTTTCATTCACTATCTTTAGACGATCTTGGTTAATATAGGATAAACTTCTTTTTGATGAAATTTATCGATGTTGAAACTGGACAATTTTACTTCAAAACTGAATAAAAGTGGCGAAGCACTTTATGTTAAGTTGTGAGTAAAATGTCCAGAGTTTTACACATCGATAACATTCTTCAAAAAGAATGTTTATTCTTCATTTCCAATTTGTTCACTGTGTTAACAATTTCAAAAATCTTTAGAATATGTCGTGCGTTTTACGTTGTTGTTTTCCATGCGCGCAATTGTTACGTCCACGTTTTCGGATTTATTGATGCGTAAATTCTTGTTTCGATTTAATTTTATCAATCAAAACAATCGTTTAGGAAAGGACATTTGGAATTATATTTACGCTATACTTTTATGCATTCGCATTTTTATTCTTTTTTGTAACAGGATAATCATCTATTGTTGTTAAGATTTTCATGTGATTCTTTTTCAAAAGAGCTTCAAGATTTATATATTTCAAATGACCCTGCCAAATAGTGGATGATTGGTAGCTAACTGGGCATCTCCAAAGAGAAATTGATGCAGCAATTCCGGTCTATCAGAAGAGAGTGGGATACAAAATGTGATGAATTAGACTTGTAATAATGTATTTTTAAAATCTAACTTTGGCTTATGTTTAATGAAATTTAATATG
>CAJDSM010000100.1:0-15056 GCA_903981925.1 Ostrea lurida
CTTGCAAATTACTATGATACATTTGTGTTATTCGTTCTCTTACTGAATGCTCTATAGCCAAATATCAGGAGCTGGCAGTTTGGTTCCTGAGAAAAAATAGTGACAGAAAATTTGTCCATGTTAAAAATATTCTAAGTCGCCGTCAAACCAGGAAGTTGACATGCTGTAGATTGAAACTGTGTTACATCCGTACAGTTGTCCATACTGATGCTTCTGTGCCAAAATTCAGCGAACTGCTTTATTGTGTTCTTAGAAAAAATGTGACCAGAAAAATTTTTGTGACGCGCCGAGACACCAGACGACTAAAGTGATCCTATATTGTCGCCACTCCGCTAACACAGGCAGGCGACACAACAAGTATATACATGTATTATTTTTCCCACAGTCAACAGCTCTCCTTATGATCTGACTCCAACAACCCATAAAGCTTCCTTGAATTGTACATGCAGCTGACTAAGCAATGCTGAACCATGCTCTCTGAGAATCTTTATTTGTATGGTACTTCATTCAGATAGCCAAATATGATCCCCCCATATACATGTAATGCACATATGTACATGAGACTATCATGACTATGAATACAACAAATTTCCAGATTTCTATCAAAAGAACAAACTTTGGATTGATAGAAATATAAATTTTATGATAGCATACTGTTACAAAACATTTACTCTATCAATTGAAAGAGATATGAATAATATTATATGGAATAAATTTTCCAAAAGATTTGTGAACATGAGGTATATCAATCATTGTAAAAATCACATTTTCTACAGTAACAATGAACTATTTTAAAAATAAATAATACTGCAAACAAACTTGTCAATCATAATGCCCACCTGAGTAAATCGAACGTATTTTATTGACAATAACATATCAAAAGGATTAGGCATAAGTTCAAAATCTTAGATAGTCTTATCCCAATAGGGCCGAGTTCCCCTAGGGACATCATTAGTATCATACTTTCTATGTTAAATCTGAAGACTTTGAATCTGCCCCTCCAATATTTGTAGACTTTGTAGTCCAGTTATCAGTGTGTAAAACTTTGGACCGTACTATGGTCCCACACTGACTTGTCCACAGTTTGAACAACCTTGAATATATGAGATTTGGTAATACTTTTATTGGTATTTTCTGGACCAGTGTTTCTGGTCAGCACAAAGAGTGGGTTGAAATGTCTTCACCCAAACGTTATTTCTAAATTCTTTCCTTTTGTAAAGGGTTATAACCTGACTGTTGAACTGTTAAACTTATATGATCATGCATCTCTCTCCACAAACTTTTAAAGATGCTGAAGTTTGAATTAAAATTTTGACTGAAATTGGAGAGGAAATCCAAAATGCATGAAAAATTTATAGAAATTGTAGGTCAGAACAACAAATATGATCAGAAGAGGTTACTCAGGTGAACTAAACATTACCCACTAATATTAAGTTATCATCAACTTGGCAATTCATTAATCAACAATAATGAATAAGCTGATTGTAGCCACAGAAAAATTTCATAAATGCTAATTTTGAACAGTTGCCATGAGGTTGAAAATTGAACTCCCATGCGACTGGTCCAAGAATGACATCGTCGATATCGATCTTCTCCCACTGCTCTAACACAGCATCGCGACATATTCAGGAAAGATGTGGCATTTGGTTGAATGTTTAGGGCATACTCGATCCCACGTAACACATCATTGGTCTTTAATATTAGAAGCATCTCTCTTGGAATCTTGTTGAGTATTTCTGATATTTCTATGAGGTATGTGGCAGCGTTATTCTTTATTTCATTACTCTAAAAAAGAAAAGATCTTTATTAATATATATTTGAATGTATAGTAAACTGTTTGTAGAAATCTTATAGACACATAGGTCATAATTAGCCATGATATTAGCGCCTATTTATTTTGGTGCAGATGTATGAATGCGATAAATTAAGTTGTGCGCTCAACGGTTTATATTGACATAAAATTATTGACCAGGTGGTATCATTGCACTAAAATTAGTTTGCACCAGAAGGTTTTCATTGCTGACTGCACCACAATATGTCTGCGCCAAATATTCTAGTTTTACAGTTGAAATCAATATTCCCTGGGGTAAGATGGGGTCACAATAAGGTATCGAAGTTATGGATAGGAATATTTTCCTGAGCAGTATAGCATGGCCATGATTACTCATATTAATATGCAAGCATCCCCAGGTAGTGTAGATTCAAGTTTGATTAATTATTGTCCTGGAGATGTGGTAGAATGAAGCCTCAATGGGGATAAAAAGTTGTATATCACACTGAATAGAAGAAAATCTCTTATTCTCATGAGCAGCATGGCCAGGATTTTTAAATTCAAATCATATAAGAAATGAATCTTATATTTTTTCGGGTGATGCAGGTATCACCGAATTTTAGACGTAAAACTCATCAATTTAATGCACTTCGCGCATTGATGAAAAGTTTTACCGTCTAAAATCTCGGTGATAACCTGCATATCACCCGAAAAAATATAAGATTTATTTCTTATCATTTAATTTTATATTACAACAACAAAGCAATGTCCATTAGACTTAATTGTTCAGATACGTGATCAAAAATCACCTCAATTCTTAAAAGGTGCTTTAACCAATTAGAATCGGCGCTAGGTGATCACGTGAAATAAAATTAAATGATACTCAGATCACAGTGCAGAATTAATTTCTTCAAATCAAAGCCCAAGGGATATGTTTGGCTCTCAAAGCCCTGTGGGTAAGTTTGGCCCTCAAAGCCCTGAGGTAAGTTTGGTCCTCAAAGCCCTGCAGGGATAAGTTTAGCCCTAAAAGCCCCGGGGGTAAGTTTGGCCCTCAATTTGCATTCATTCAAAGTTTTGCATGAAAATGGAGAAGGAGTTAAGAAATGAATCTTATATTTTTCAGGTGATGAAGATATCCACTGCACATTGGAACGGAAAACACATGCACAAAGCACATTGATGCAAAAGTTTTCTATTCTAATGTTCAGTGGATACTTTCATCACCTGAAAAAATATAAGATTCATTTCTTATCATTTTATTTCATATTACAACAGCAAAATAATGTTCAATTAGACTTTAATTGTTGGATTATTTCTTGACCCTGACCTCCAATAACCTAGATAATGTAAATCGGTCACGCAAGAATGTGTAGTCCAGTGATGACGTGAAACATATGTATCTAAGAAAATAATTATGTTGTGGGACACAATTGTTTGCTACTCCACTTGCAATTTAAAAAAAAAATCTTCAAAACATTAAGGCTATGTTCCATGGTGGTAATATTGACATTGAAGCATCTCTTATGTTGTGTGGCTTCCCATATGTTCGGTAAAGTTGTGACTGAGGGGCTAGGGTGGGGTAAATTTTGGCATGAATAAAGATAGTGAAAATTTTTATGAATTTTGTTTAAGACCAGGATGATTTCTTATGTGTAATTTTAAAAACTGACAATATTCCAAGATTTTTTTTAATACATATTTCAAGTCCAAAAAAAAAGTGATTACACCAAGAAACAAGAGGCCCATGGGCCAACATGCTCACCTAGACCTGCTTCACTAAGAAGAGCAGTAGTAGCAACTTTAATCCCTATTGTGGCCCCACCCAACCCTCGGAGGGGGGATTTCAACAACTAAATCTCCACTATATCAGGAAGCTTTCAAATAAATTTCAGCTTTTCTGGCCCAGTGGTTCTTGAGAAGAATTTAAAGATTTCCCCTATATAATCATATCTAAACTTTGTTCCCTTATTGGGGCCCCATCGCACCCGGGGTCATGATTGAACAAACTTGAATCTCCACTATATCAGGAAGCTTTCATAAAAATTTCAGCTTTTCTGGCCCAGTGGTTCTTGAGAAGATTTTTGAATACCACCACCCTATTTTTGCATTTTCGTGATTATCTCCCCTTTGATGGGGGCCTGGTCCTTCATTTGAACAAACTTGAAATCCCCTTCACCCAAGGATGATTTGTACCTAGTTTGGTTGAATTTGGCCCAGCTGTTTTTGAGAAGAAGTCGAAAATGTGAAAAGTAACAGACAGACGGCGGACAGAGCAGACGGACAAAAGGCGATCATAATAGCTCACTTGAACCTTCAGTTCAGGTGAGTTAACAAAGGAAATTTATGTGAACAATCTATTAATAATCAAAATCACATCCTTTGATAAGCTCACGTATATCAATAAATGAGCAGATAAAGGATCTAATTCTAATAAGATTGTTTATGCAAATTTTGAAGTGAATAATTCCCCTTCTATGTAAAAAAAAAACATACTTCCAAAACATATACACAAATTGATGAGGTTATGGTGCAAGAAGATATATATGGTGCATGCAAATGTAAAAATTTCACATCATAACATCAGGTATTTTCAAAGCAGGTGCATTTCTTAGGAAGACTTCAAGTACGAGATATTTCAAACCAATATGATTTTTCTGCAAATACCTCTGATTGTGTGATCTGTGACTTGTCTATTCCACTGGTGATGGCTGTCCAGGAGCGGGCCGTTATCATACAGGCAAACAACCCATGCATATCGCCACAGTTCAGTTCTCCTGCATACTTTTTGATGCCTTCAAGGTCAGTATTAATCAAGGACATCCACAGTTTACTGTAGTTCACTCGAAATGTATCTGTAAGTGACTAAAATTGTACAGGCTAATTAACTACAGAGATCTTAACAACTCAATTGCTGCATTAGCATCTACATTTCATGATTCTACAGAAATGTTACTCTTTTTATAGATGCTCAGATTTGCCTAGCTGCAGAACTTTAACTCTTTGAGAAAATACTGGGACAAATCTGTCCCAATATTTACTCAGAGAGCTACAGTTCTGTAGCTAAGTTTGCCTAAAATAGCATAAAACATGAGGATGGAGGAAGAAAATGTTCATCTGAGTTGCAGTCTTTCATTATACAAATGAAACTCACACTTGTGAAGCAGTAGACAGTATCTGACAGTTGACAATACTAACAAAGTTTTGGCTAAATGGTAGGGGTCCAATTATTATTCTAAATCAAACTTTTTGCCAAAAATTGTTGATTAAAAAAAAACGAAGATGACTTGTTTATTCCACTGGTGATGGCTGTCCAGGAGCGGGCCGTTATCAAACAGGCAAACAACCCATGCATATCGCCTTGTGAATAGCTTGTTTACAGAAAGACAATTTTTTTATTATATATATATTAAATGTAAAGCACTTTTTATTCAGACATAGTGCAGACCTAGTCTGTCCCAATATTTTCCCAGAGAGCCACAAATCCACAGCTAATATGTAACATCCTCTAAATAATTCTACAAACCTGATACAATCCGTGGTCGAGTAAAACAATCTGTGTTCCATCCTCTGTTTTGTTCACCAACACATTCCCTGGATGGGGATCACAGTGAACATAACCCTGGACAAATATCATCTCACTGTACAGCTTTCCTAAGTTCTTCGTGACCTGAAATGGTGCGTCAAAATGAACAATTGCGCAACTCTATTGCAAAAAGTATACAAGCTTGTTCCCTTTAGCTATTAGTATTCTCGATTCCAAAGATTGAAAAATGCGTCAAAGACAGAAATGGCCGGGTTGCTGTAAATATGTTCGGTAAACAGGAAGTAGGTGTCGGACAGGTCTGAAATCGAATCCCACAATATGGGACCACCCGCTGATGATGGATATCAAAGGTCATGAGGCTACGATAAGTAATTGCTGAGTAAAGTGTTACGAAAATTTGCGCTATTAAGAATAACACTGGAAAATATTCTAAGTCGGTAAACAGGAAGTAGGTGTCGGACAGGTCTGAAATCGAATCCCACAATATGGGACCACCCGCTGATGATGGATATCAAAGGTCATGAGGCTACGATAAGTAATTGCTGAGTAAAGTGTTACGAAAATTTGCGCTATTAAGAATAACACTGGAAAATATTCTAAGTCGGTAAACAGGAAGTAGGTGTCGGACAGGTCTGAAATCGAATCCCACAATATGGGACCACCCGCTGATGATGGATATCAAAGGTCATGAGGCTACGATAAGTAGTTACTGAGTAAAGTGTTACAGAAATTATTTCCCCACATGCCCGCCCACCATTCACCATTTTATAAGCCGGTTTTGCACTCGTGCAACCCGGCCAATAAAAAACTTTAAATAAGAGGTTGCGATTTTTAAAAGATATTTTCAGTCTTTATTCCCATGCAAAATTTTGACCCCATCTTGTGATCTCAACCTAGGTTAGCCCTCAAAGGTCACAACATAAACATGACAAAAAGTCAACAAGAGTTGTCAGAAGACAACATAGCTCACCGGGTAGCATGACTATCTAACCTATTCCCCTTTAGGTGAAAGTCCAAGTCCAAAGTCAGTAGCTCTGGTAGTGAATGAAATGTTTTGAAAATATGCATTTGTATTAGAAATGTCAAAGCCCATTTGTATTAGAAATATCAAAGCCCTATCCCTCTTGGTTCAAAAGATAAAACTCCAGGTTTTTGAAAATCCATATCAAGTGTAACCAGGTCAAAAATTCTTGTTACCAATAGAAAGGTCTATTCATGAAACATCAAATTCCAAGGTCAAGGTTACTTGGGCAAAAGTGTTGGTACCACAACAAAGGTCTCTTCATGAGGCATCTATAAACGAAATATCAAAGCCCTATTCCCCTTAATTCAAAACATATACCGGTAGTGCACATTAAAGTTTTTGAAAAGTAAGTCAAAGATCAAGGTCACAAGGTCAAAAGTCTTGGTACCAAAATAAAGGTCTCCTCATGAGGCAGCTATACGTGAAATATCACAGCCCTATTCCCCTCACTTCAAAAAGATATAACACACGTTAAAGTTTTTGAAAAGTAGGTCGAAGTCCAAGGTCAAGGTCACTAGCTCAAAAGTCTTGATACCAAAACAAAGGTCTCATCATGAGGCACCTATATGAGAAATATCAAGCCCTGTTCCTGTTGGTTCAAAAGATATACACATGTAGACCAGGTTAAAGTTTTTTCCTTGCGGTGTGACGCCGGGGTCATGACAATAGCTCTCCAGACATTCGTCCCGGCATGCTAAAAATTATAGTATGAAATACAGAGTCTTGCCACAAGGAATCTACATGTATATACAAATATGATAGCCCTATCAGTTCAGGAGGTATTGCCAAAGTTATGATAACTTTTGTTAAAAGAAGGTCAAATCCAAAGTCAAAGGTGAAAGGTTAAAAACTTTGTATCATTGAAAAGAAAAATTTTACATCAAAAGGTATGTATGTATCATATAATTCCTTATTCAAAAGTTAGGAAAAAGGTTAAAATTTTGGTTGATATTTGAAATTTGGGTCAAACTCCAAATTTATGAGGTTAAACATCAAGGTATCAATTGAAATTTCTTACCACAAGGAATAAGGCTTAATCTTTGGTACCATGAGAAAGGCTTTGTCACAAAGAATGCCCTTATGAAATATGAGTCTTTACTCTCCCCATTCAATAGTTAAGTGCATAGTTATAATTTTAGACAAACAGGTCAAAACAATATGCCCCCGCCTATAATCATGGGATGGGGGCATGAAAAACAAGAGGCCCATCGCTCCCTGAACCTGCTTCACTAAGAAGAGCAAGTATAGCAACTTTAAATCCCCTATCTGTTGGCCCCCCAACCTCGAGGGGAGTTTGAACACCTTGAAATCTCCACTATATCACGAAAGCTTTTCTTAAAAATTTCAAAGCTTTCTGCCAGATGGTTCTTGAAAAGAACGGAGTTTAAAAGAATTTTTCCCTACTCTAATCAATATGTAAACTTTGATCCCTATTGGGGCCCCATACTACCCGGGGTCACTTAATTTCGACAAATTGAATTGCCACGTAGTCAGGAACTTTCATAATAATGTTCAGCCTTTCTGCCAGTGGTTGCTTGAGAAGAAGTTTTTAAAGATGTTTCCCTTATAAATCATGGTCAAAAACTTGATCCCCTTATTGGGGCCCATCGTAGCCCCTGGGGTGTCATAGATTGAAAACTTGAGTTCTCATCTATTCAGAGAAGCCGTGTATATGTAATTTCACTTTTCCTGTCCCAGTGGTTCTTGAGAAGAGTTTTTTAAAGATTCTCCTTATAATGCATATGGTAAAACTATTGGATTTCCCCTATTGGGCCCCATACGTACGCCCGGGGGTCATGATTTGAACAAACTTGAATCTGCACTATATCAGGAAGCTTTCATGTAATTTCAGCTTTCTGGCCAGTGGTTCTTGAGAAAGAAGGTTTTTAAGAATTTCCCTATATAAGCTTATGCAAACCTTTGATCCCTATTGGGCCCATCTGTACCCCGGGTCATGATTTGAACAAACTTGAATCTCCACTATATCAGAAGCTTTCGATGTAAATCTTCAGCTTTTCTGGCCCAGTGGTTCTTTGAGAAGAAAGATTTTAAAAGATTTCCCTATATATCATATGTAAAACTTTGATCCCCTATTGGGGCCCCATCGTACCCCCGGGGTCATGATGTTGAACAAACTTGAATGTCCCACTATATTCAGGAAGCTTTCATGTAAATTTCAGCTCTTTCTGGCCAGTGGTTTTGAGAAGAAAGATTTTTTAAAGATCTTTCTATATATCATATATGTAAACTTTGATCCCTAGTTGGGCCCCATGGTAACCCCGGGGTCATGATTTGAACAAACTGAATCTGCACTATTATCAGAAAGCTTTCATATAAACATTTCAGCTTCTTCTGCCCAGTGGTTCTCTGAGAAGAAGATTTTTTAGAATTTTACCTATTTATAATCATATGTAAAACTTTGATCCCTATTGGGGCCCCATCGTAACCCGGGGGTCATGAATTTGAACAAACTCGAATCTGCACTAATATCAGGAAGCTTTTCCATATAAAGTTCTCAGCTTTCTGGCGGAAGTGGTTCTTGAGAAGAAAGACCTCTTTTTCAATTACCCACCACACCATTACCCTCTACTTCGTGCATTTTTTTCCGTTGTATTCCCCTTTGAGAGGGCCCTGGTCCTTCAGTGAATCAGAACTTGAATCCTTCACCTACCAGGCATGATTTGTGTACCAGTTTGGTTGACATTTGCTCAGCCGGTTCTTGACGAAGAACGTCGCAATAATGTGAAAAAGTTACAGACAGACGGACGGACAGACGGATCGGACGAACGGACAGACGGACAGACGACGACGGACAAAAGGCGATCAGATAGCTCAACTTGAAACCTTCGGTCAAGGTGAGCTAAAAATTGAATCCACACAATCTAGGACAATTTGGATTTCAACTTGATTTACTGTTTACTGACTTGAACAAATTTTAATTTAGAAGATGCTTGCATATCAATATGACATATTATGGCCCTGTTGTTCTTGAGAGGATTTTTAAAAATTGTTTCCCGAATATATTTCCATATAAAACTTTGATTCCCTATTGTGGCTTTACCGTACTCCCAGGGAGTCATGGTTTGAACAAACTACATGTACCTGGTGATAATATGAGTATTTATTGAGAAAATTGTTCAGTTTTCTATATACATGTATTCCCATATAAAACTTTGAACCCCTATTGTGTTCCTACCCTAAGGGACCACAATTCGGAAGAAGAAAAAAAAAACCAAAAACGCAATGAATTTGAACTATCTGGGGATGCTTGCATATCAATATAACTAATCATGGCCCTGTTTTAGAAGAAAACTTCTAGAGATATTTCCTATATATCCCAATGTAAAACTTGATCTCCTTTTGTGGCCTCACCCTATCCTCTGGGCCCATGATTTAAACTTTAATCTACACTATCAATTTCAACTTTCATCGCCCTGTGGTATTTTTAAATGACTCCACCCTATTTTGCTCTTTCTTGATTATCTCCCTTTTGGAGAGAGCATGGCCTTTCATCTGGATAAACTTGAACCCCTTTCACCTAAGGGTGATTTGTGCAAAGTTTAATTGATTCTGGAGAACAACATGAAAAGTTAAAGACAACAGAAACAGGAAAAAGTTTGATCAGAAAAACGAGCCTTCAGCTCAGGTGAACTAAATAATACCTGTAAATATGTGATTTCAAAATGAGAAAACTGTTCATCATAAAACTGGTTATGTACCTCACTGACATTTATTCCGTGTTCTTTCATGTAAGCTTTGTTGTCAACCTTTCCGCCCTCGCAGAATTCCATGGTCAATACTCTCTCTGACGATAACTCCCAATGAATTTTAGGAACTTTCAAAAAACGAAAGTGTTTAAAAAGTCTCTCCACTCTCTCACAGTTCCGTCCTTCATGGAGGAAGTCGAGTTCTAGTGGAAGATTTCGCTTTGTTTCCTCAGCCAACCACAGATATTGAAAGCCTGGGAAAATCCAGGCGATGCAATGGACCAGGAGCTGCAAACAGATGACTGAACTCAATTCTTAAGTCTGTGAAATCATTCACTTTCATGGTTGGTTATTACATGTTGTTTTCATGCTATAACATACCCATAAATTCAAATGAACTACAACAAAGAGCCATACATTCAACTATGAATTTAAGACCCCATGAATATGCTACCCGTACTTATTCTTAAACAATGAAAATTTACCCCATGGAGATAAGTGATTCTGTAGTATATAGTTTTATAAGCCTAAATACAATAATGTTAAAATGTGTGTAATTCTAATGCAAGAGCAATGCCTGTGTGTCATTTTTAAAAAAGGGTAGTACTGACATTAACAACATGAAATTAAATGTAACAATTGAAAAGTTAGAAAAGAAAAACAACACAGCATTTCTGTTTGTGCTAGATTTCTTTAATTTTCAAAGCATTGCAATATTGTGCAATATTTAATGGGCGTGGCATTACAAAATAATGTAAACATCGTATCACATAATTCAACTCGTTCTTGTTCGGTTTCCATGGTATTGATCTAAGTTTCTGTTTCAGAAAATTCTCAATGAGCAAAAACTAGCTTTATGGCACACCAAAGTGAGACGATCTAAGTTGAGCTTAGAAAGTGAGATTTTTTTCAGATCTCAGAAGTGAGCTCGTAAAAGTGTTATAGCCCCGGAGCCGGGACTAGTTCTAGAGATGGGAAACAAATAGACCTCTTATTATACAAGTAGTTCATTTACAGTACACTCAATTTTGTTGACCATTTGAATGAAATACTAACATTTTAATATTACTCATCCTAAAATGATAATTAATTTATTTATATTACTTTATATTGTAAACACAGAGCTTTCAGTAATTAAAACTGAATATTCTGGTGTAAAGTAATGCCGTACCTCCATGGTTTTAATGTCTACATAAGAGTGACCTTTGACCTGAGGATGCTGGATCTTGACAGCAACCTCGGTTCCATCTTTTAGAGTTGCTTTGTGTACTTGGGCTAAAGATGCTGCTCCCAGTGGCTGCTTCTCAAAACTTTCAAACACATCCTCCACCTGTACAGAAATAATACATCTATCAACTCTTTTATTTAAAGAGATACACGTACATGTCAAATAAATTAGTGTGTAAAGGTGTTTGTTCAACATCATAGTTATTTAAGAATTATATACCATTAATCAGGAAAGCCCACAGAAGTTACCACCCATGATACAAACACAGACATTTCTTTTCTATATTTTGTCATTTTGTCAAATAATAAAGAGAGAGAGAGAGAGAGAGAGAGAGAGAGAGAGAGAGAGAGAGAGAGAGAGAGAGAGAGAGAGAGAGAGAGAGAGGTGCAAATTAACTTTTCACACAAAGCAAGCCTCTGTGTGACATAATACAAGGGTTTTCCTGGCTTAATTTGGGATTTGCTTACTGCACCCATTCCTAATCCAACAAGAGGCCCATGGGCCACATCGCTCACCTGAGTGACCTTGGCCCTCGCACTCTATATTAGGAAGCTTTAAATAAGGTAAATGTTGTCTTTTGCATTGGTCTTGAGAAGATTTTTGAATATATACTTCAAATGTAAAACTTTGAACCCTCCCTATTGTGGCCCCGAGCCAATACCCCCTGGGGTTCATGATTGGTACAAACTTGATTTTCCACTATCAGGAAGCTTTCATATAATTGCTTTCATAGTCAGTTGGTCTTGAGAATAATTTTCTAAAGATGTCCTATATATATCAATGGGTAAACACTGATTTTCCCCTATTGGGCCTCACCATGTACCTCCTGGGTAGGTATGACTTTTACTAAACTTGAATTCCTCCCTATCAGGAAGCTGTCATATGAATTTCAGCTTTTACTGGCCAGTGGTTCTTTGAGACGAAGATTTTAAAGATTCCCCTATATAATCATATGTAAAACATTTATCCCCTATTGTGGCCCCATCGTACTCCCGGGGTCATGATTTGAATAAAACTTGAATCTCCTCTATATCAGAAAGCTTCATATAAATTCAGCTTTCCTGTCCAGTTGGTTCTGAAGAAGAATTTTTAAGATTTTCCTATATAATCAATATGTAAACTTTGACCCCTATTGTGGCCCATCGTACCCCGGGGTCATGATTTGAACAACTTGAATCTCCTCTATATCAAAGCTTCCAGTATAAATCTCAGCTCTCCTGGCCTCAGTGTTTTGAGAAGAAGATTTTTGAAGATTTCCTATATATCATATGTAAAACTTTGACCCTATTGTGGGCCCATCGTACCCCCGGGGGTCATGATTGAACAAACAGAATCGTCCTTCTTATACAGAAAGCTTCCATGTAATAAATCTCAGCTCTCCTGGCCCAGTGGTTCTTGAGAAGAAGATTTTTGAAGATTTTCCCTATATTAATCCATATGTAAAACTTGACCCCCTACTTGTGGCCCCATCGTACCCCCGGAGGTCATGATTTGAACAAACTGTGAATCGTCTCTATATCAGAAAGCTTCCATATAAACTCTCAGCTTCTCTCTGGCCCAGTGGTTCTTGAGAAGAAGATTTTTGAAGATTTTCCCTAGTATTATCATATGTACAAACTTTGACCCCCTATTGTGGCCCCATCGTACCCCCGGGTCATTACATTTGAACAAACTTGAATCTCCTCTATATTAGAAAGCTTCCATATAATCTCAGCTCTCCTGGCCCAGTGGTTCTTGGAAGAAGATTTTGAAGATTTTCCCTATATTATCAATGTAAAACTTTGACCCCCTATTGTGGGCCCCATCGTACCCCCGGGGGTCCATATTTGAACAAACTGGAATCTCCTCTATATCAGAAACTTCATATAAATCCTCAGCTTCCTGGCCCATCGGTTCCTTGAGAAGAAGATTTTTGAAAGATTTGTCCTAAATCATATGTCAAAACTTTGATCCCTATTGTGGCCCCTCCGTACCCCCGGGGTCATGATTTGAACTAAACTTGAAATCTCCACTTATTCAAGAAGCTTTATATAAAATGTTCAGCTTTCTTGGCCCAGTGTTCTTGAGAAGAAAGGATTTTTAAATGAACACCACCCTATTTTTGTTTTTTGTGAAGTTATCTCCCTTTGAGGGGGCCTGTCTTCATTTGTAACAAACTTGAAGCCCCTTACCCAAGGATAATTTTACCAAGTTTGGTGAATATGCCAAGCGTTCTTGAGAAGAACAGTCGAAAATCGTGAAAAGCTTAACAGACAGACAAGACAGACAGGACAGGTACAGGACGGACAGACAGACGACGCGAAAAGGCGATCAGAATAGCTCTAACTTGAGCCTTCGCTCAGGTGAAGCTAAAAAATTGCCATATTTTCCCCATCAAGTCCTTTTTAAATAAACATCTCATACATAGAGTGTCAGAAATGGATTACATCATTTTTTTTTTTTTTCTGTGCACATTGGAAGGCCAGAATTTAGCAAAGAACAGTTAAATACAGAGCAGCATTAAAATAATCTGTGTTGAATTAGAATTTGATGTTTTCAATCTTTTTCTGAAGGCATCATGAAAAGAATGTGTCAATGCATACAAATGAAATGCTATCTTTGGAATAGCTGGATCAGTACTACTTGACCCAAAATTGTCCAAATTAGCTCCCTTTTATCATAAGTATTCATTACCATGTACATGTATTAACATTACCATAATACATTCTTATAGAGGTAAATGTACTCCTGGGTAAAGTTTTCGTCACTCATACAATCAAAACTATATGATTTTAAAAATACTGACATTATTTGTATGTCTGTGAAAGACATTAGAGATTTCAAGTTGTTGTTCTGGCAAAAATACTTCATTTTCAAATCTTTCCTCAAAGACTCTCTTCATTCTCCCCGACATCACGACTGGGCGCTTTGTCAATGTAAAACCTTCATAGTGTCCCGTATTCTTTTGGCAAGAAGATATTCTCAGTGATGGCCAACAGTGTGTCCAACGTTTGATGAAAAGCTCCTCCATTTGTTACAGCACATATCTCTCAAACGCAAAGCTGACCCAAATGAATCTACCAAGAGAGAACACATCTGGAAAATGCATGCATGTAAATAAATCATTAACTGAACATCAACATTATTTCATAATGATTTATTCTGTAGTCTTTTCTTGCAAATTTATCAACAAAGCAAATCCTCTGTTATATATTAGTACAAATTCACCCAATGCCTCAGCTTCACTTCAGACAACCTCACATGTTCATAAAAGATTTATAAAAAATTCTCCTGAATAATAAAGTGATTTCAAGTACATACATTATCATGCCATTATACAAATTACAAGATATGCTGTTTTTATCTCAACAATTATAAGTCAATTTATAATTTGCTTATACAATTTATTAAACTGAAGTCTCAAATCTCTGAAGATATGTCGGAAGTATATACGCTTTGATATCGGAAAATTATTTCCACTAATCAGTAATAATTTTTCACAGAACAAGCATCTCAAAAGAACTAAAAACTAAGTTGTTACACGACCTAGAAATTGGCTAGCAGATGATCACAGAAATCATTAAGTTTTTCATTATGACTGAAGTACCACGCAGACATGATCTTTATTTCTTTTATAGACCAGAGAACAAGTTATTGAGTTTTCTCATACTCTGGACTTCATAGTCTAGTCCCGTTAGATTGATCTTATAAGCTTTATTACGCTCTGATTGAGTTTTCTCATACTCCTGGACTTCATAGTCTTGTCCCCTATATTTGATCTTATACATCGGCAACAAGTCCTC
>CAJDSM010000100.1:15081-28190 GCA_903981925.1 Ostrea lurida
GTCAGTGGTTCTTGAGAAAATTTTTAAAGATGTCCCCTATATAATCGATAGTGTAAACTTTGAATTCCCTATTGGGGGCCCATCGTTACCTCCGGGGGTCATGATTGATAAACTTTGAATCTCCTCTATATCAGGAAGCTGTCATATGAATTTCAGCTTTTATGGCCCAGTGGTTCTTTGGAAAGAAGATTTTTAAAGATTTCCCTATATAATCATATGTAAAATTTGATCCCCTATTGTGGCCCCATCGTACTCCCGGGGTCATGATTTGAATAAAACTTGAATCTCCTCTATATCAGAAAGCTTCCATATAAATCTCAGCTTTCCTGGTCCAGTGGTTCTTGAGAAGAAGATTTTTAAAGATTTTCCTATATATCATATGTAAACTTTGACCCCTATTGTGGCCCATGTACCCCCGGGGTCATGATTTGAACAAACTTGAATCTCCTCTATATCAGAAAGCTTCCATATAAATCTCAGCTCTCCTGGCCCAGTGGTTCTTTGAGAAGAAGATTTTTGAAGATTTTCCCTATATTATCATATGTAAAACTTTGACCCCCTATTGTGGCCCATCGTACCCCCGGGGGTCATGATTTGAACAAACTTGAATCGTCCTCTATATCAGAAGCTTCCATATAAATCTCAGCTCTCTCTGGCCCAGTGGTTCTTGAGAAGAAGATTTTTGAAGATTTTCCCTATATTATCATATGTAAAACTTGACCCCCTATTGTGGCCCCATCGTACCCCCGGAGGTCATGATTTGAACAAACTTGAATCTCCTCTATATCAGAAAGCTTCCATATAAATCTCAGCTCTCCTGGCCCAGTGGTTCTTGAGAAGAAGATTTTTGAAGATTTCCCTTATTAATATGTAAAACTTTGACCCCCTATTGTGGGCCCATCGTACCCCCGGGGTCATAATTTGAACACTTGAATCTCCTCTATATTAGAAAGCTTCCATATAATCTCAGCTCTCCTGGCCCAGTGGTTTTGGAAGAAGATTTTTGAAGATTTTCCCTATATTATCATATGTAAAACTTTGACCCCCTATTGTGGCCCCATCGTACCCCCGGAGGTCATGATTTGAACAAACCTGAATCTCCTCTATATCAGAAAGCTTCCATATAAATCTCAGCTTTCCTGGCCCAGCGGTTCCTTGAGAAGAAGATTTTAAAGATTTTCCCTATATAATCATAGGTAAAACTTTGATCCCCTATTGTGGCCACCATCGTACCCCGGGGGTCATTATTTGAACAAACTTGAATCTCCACTATATCAAGAAAGCTTTCATATAAATTTCAGCTTTCCTTGGCCAGTGGTTCTTGAGAAGAAGATTTTTAAAATGACACCACCCATTTTTTTTGCATTTTTTGTGATTATCTCCCCTTTGAAGGGGGCCTGGTCCTTCATTTGAACAAACTTGAAGCCCCTTTACCCAAGGATAATGTGTACAAGTTGGTTGAAATATGCCCAGCGGTTCTTGAGAAAGTCGAAAATGTGAAAAGTTAACAGACAGACAACAGACAGACAGACAGACGGACAGACAGACGACGGACAAAAGGCGATCAGAAAGCTCACTTGAGCCTTCGGCTCAGGTGAGCTAAAAATTGCCAATATTTTCCCAATCAAGTCCTTTTTAATAACATCTCATACATAGAGTGTCAGAAATGATTTACATCATTTTTTTTTTTTTCTGTGCACATTGGAAGGCCAGAATTTAGCAAAGACATTAGAATATCAGAGCAGATTAAAAATCTGGTTTTAATTAGATTGATGTTTCAAGTCTTTTTCTGAAAGGCATATGAAAAGAATGTGTAATGATACAAATAAATGTATCTTTGGAATAGCTGGATCAGTACTACTTTGACCCAAAATTTCCAAATTAGCTCCCTTTTATCATAAGTATCATTACATGTACATGTATTTAAACATACCATAATACATTCTTATAAGTAATGTACTCCTGGGTAAATTTCTCACCATACAATCAAACTATAGATTTTAAAATACTACATTATTTGTATGTCTGTGAGAATGACTATATAGAGATTCAAGTTGTTTCTGGCAAAAATGACCTTCATTTTCAAATCTTCCTCAAAGACTCTCTTCAGCTCCCCGACATCAGACTGGGGCGCTTTGTCATGTAAAACCTTCATAGTGTCCACGTATTCTTTTGGCAGAAGATATTCTAGTGATCCAACATGCTGTCCAACTTTGATGAAAGCTCCTCCATTTGTACAGCACATATCTCTCAAACGCAAAGCTGACCTCAAATGAATCTACAAAGAGAACACATCTGAAAAATGCATGCATGTAATGATAATCATTAACTGAACATCACATTATTTCATAAGACTTTATTTCTGTAGTCTTTTCTTGTCAAATTTATCAACAAAGCAAATCTTTGTTATATAAAATTATGTACAAATTCACCCAAGCCTCATCTTCACTTCAAGACAACCTCACATGTTCATAAAAGATTATAAAATTCTCCTGAATAAAAAGTGATTTACAGTACATACATTTATCATGCCATTAAACAAATTACAAGATATGCTGTTTTTATCTCAAACAATTATAAGCAATTTTATAATTTGCATTATACAATATTTATTAAACTGAAGTCTCAAATACTCTGAAATATGTCGGAGTAAAACGCTTGATATCGGAAAATTATTTCACTAATCTATATAATTTTTACACAGAAGATCCAAAAGAACTAAAAACTAAGTTGTTACACGACCTAAAATTGGCTAGAGAGATCAAGAATCATTAAGTTTTTCATGTATACTGAAGTACCAGCAGAATATTTTATTTCTTTATAGACCCAGAGAACAAAGCTTTATTTGAGTTTCTCATACTCTGGACTTTCATAGTCTAGTCCCTTTAGATTGATCTTATAAGCTTTATTACCTCTGATTTGAGTTTCTCATACTCTGGACTTTCATAGTCTAGTCCCCTTAGATTGATCTTATAATCGGCAACAAGTCTCACTGCCTGCGTAAAGAAAAGAAAACTATAATCAAAGTTCATCCATCATATAAACTACTGTGGAATCATCATTGTTAGTGGGGGACCAATGTTCGTGGATTCCGTGGGTCACTCTTACTCATAAATTTATGTCCCCACGAACATGTTTTATTTTCCTTATAATCTCTATAAATATCATGTCGTTCACATTATTTATCAATTACCCACGAAATTGCATCCAAACGAACCAGCAAAATTTTGGTTACCCACAAACATTGGCCCCCATGAATTAAAATGATTCCACAGTATTCATGGGCAGATAGATAATTATAAACAGAGAAACTGATGTCTCTATTTGAATGAAATTGCTAATTACCATAGGTTAAAGCATAAAGACAGATAGAAAACATGCTCATTTTGTCACAATGTCGGTTCTCTATCTACTCTGCACAGTATAAACAAGGTACAAACCCTGTCTGGAGCAGCGTGACTTATCACGCAACCATGTGCCTTTTCATGGTTTAATTGTTTGTCCTTAGGCTGTATAAATGTGTCAAACAAATCATTCTAAACGATCCTATTCCTCATGTAATCACATCTTAGTGTAGATTCAGACTTGTTCCCAGTACAATCTGAGACCACAGCTCCAAATTTCATGAGATTCAAGACAACTCAAGTGAGTGCTGTGGCCCATGAGCATGCTCCATATGCTCCTACTATTGTATATTTATAAAATTTCAGCAGGTTTTATTTTCCTTCAGATGCAATGGAATAAAATAAATCAAATACGAGAGCATCACCATTCAAAAATTATGAGCAGGACTAAAGTTTTGGACAGATAGAACAAAAAACAATATAAAAAGAAATGGAATCTACACAACTTGGAAGCATTTGCACTGGGATATGATTTAGTGCGAAAGGAATTTTTTTTATTAACTTCCTTTATATTTCCATTTAAAACTGATCTTTTATTGGGGCTCACCCCTACCCCTGGGACCCCTGAACTGAAAAAAACCACCTTGAATTTGAACAACCTGTTGATGCTTGAATATCAATATGACAAACAGTAATCAAGATTATCATTGAGATGAACATTTACAATGATGTTTCCCAGTAATTATTTTGGAAAAACCCTATTATCAGGGGACATAATATGAACCATCTTGAATCTGTACTTCTTAGAGAGGCTTGCATATCAATATGACTAATCATAACATTGATGTTCTGGGATTTTTTCTTCTTCTTATTTTTCTTATATATTCCAATGTATCCCCTATTGCAGCCCCCACACTAGTTTCGGGGGTCACAATTTGAAACAAGAGACCCATGGGCCACAACGCTCACCTTGAGGGGCCTTGGGTCTGCTATTGTTTACCAGTGGTGATTTTTAAAAGAATTTTCATCAATCTTTACTCCTGTGAAAATCTGTCACCCCATATTGTTACCTCAACCTTGCCCAAAATGATCACAACATAACTGAAAATGAATTCAAATAACACAAATATGCCTCAACACAATATGACCAACACCTCCTTGCTGTTCTGGTTAAGACAAAGGACACAAGGTCATACATCATGGTATGAAATGAAAGATCTTCTATAAACAAAATATGAAAGCTCTATCTTAAATACCCAGTACTTCAGGAAATATTGAATATGTCAGATTTTTCAAAAGTAATTCAAATTCAAACACCAAGGTCAGAGTCACAAGTTTCAACTATAGGTAATAACAAATTCTTGTCATATAGAATCTATAAACAAAATAAGAAAGCCCTGCTTGAAATAGTTTAAGATATATTCAAAAGATTCTGTAGTTTTAAAACTTCAAACTTTGTGTTCAATGTCACAAAGTAAAAAACAATGATGTAAAATAGAAGGTTTTATCATATGAAGTATGTATACAAAATATGGAAGGTCTACCTTGAAATCACAGGCACTTGGCATGGATCATGACCCCCCCCCCCCCCCTCTTTTTTTAATTTCTGATTTAGGATAGACACACTTACTTTTCTTTTCTACATTAATTACGTTTTGTAAATATGCATTAAAGATCATCCGAAATGCTATTTTTCGTCTCTGTCACATATTACTAAAAATCACGTTCAGTGACATTATAAGGAGATGTCACTAAACGTGAGTTTATTATATGTGACCGAAATGAAAAATAACATTTTGGATGATCTTTAATGCAGAGGTCATTATTTGAACAAACTAGAATCTCCACTATGTCAGGAAGCTTTCATGTAAATTTCAGCTTTTCTGGCCCAATGATTTTTAAGATATAGATTAATAAATGACACCACCCTATTTTCGCATTTTTGTGACTACCTCCTTTTTGAAGGGGACCTGGTCCTTCATTTGTACACACTTGAATCCCCTTCATCCAAGGATGATTTGTACCATGTTTGGTTGAAATTGGTTCAGGAGAACAAGCCAAAAATGTGGGAAAAATTACAGAGGATGGACAACAGAAAAAAAGGTGATGAGAAAATTTCACTTGAGCTTTCAGCTCAGGTGAGCTAAACACTGGAATCTGCACCACCTGGAGATGCTTGCATATTAATACGACTAAAAAATGGCCTTGTTGTTCCCGAGGAGAAGATTTTTACAGATTTTCCATATATATATATATTTATCACATGTTTACTCCTTTATCCCGTGGATATTACTCATAACATAAATTCTAATTATTATATTATGTTTTCCTACGCCGATTGTGACATCACAAACGTACGTAAAATTTACGTTGTTTGAGTACAAACACACACTGACTCTGCTGACTGACTGGATACAAAGCAGTGGTAAACGTTAAAGAATGAAATGTTAATTTTGTGAAAATATATTCTTCTATGTTTAACTTTAGTCAGCAATTGAAAAGAATTCTTCTCAAACATGATTTGTTTGCGTATTGTTGTAGCACTCTTTCTTGTTGCGTACTTGGTACGTTGCCTACTAGTGACATGGCTACAGATTCAATGTAATGCAGAAAGAAAACAGAGAAGGGGAGAGTGAGTTAACATGTGATAACAAGAATCTTCCATGGGTTGTGGTTTGATATGATCTATATTCAACTCGTTGTGTGTTTTCTATCCCCCTCGCCATGGCTCGGGGATAAAAAAAAAACTCACAGCTCGTTGGATATAAATCATATCAAACCACAAACCATGGGAGATCCTATATATATGGGAGCAGGACACTTCATCCAATTGCCTACTTGCCCCACACCAACTCACCCCCATACTTGCCAACTCGCCCCCACTATTTAAACCAACTCGCCCCCATCTTTTTTTACATGGTGACCATCTCGCCCCCAATGTTTATATATTTCATTATACCAACTCGCCCCCACTTCTTTATAATGTTACCAACTTTCCCCCACATTTTTACGCGGTGTGTGTATGTGCGTTCGCATTATGCCGATACCTACGACACGTACGAGATTACACACGTTCAACCTACGACATCTCCGGAACCTACGACCCGAAACTGGGTCGTAGGTTTGGAAAGCCGTTAAATCGGAATATTTCGACGTGTTTTATCTAGAAAATAGAAAAATTTTAAAAGTGTAGGTTGCCGGGTTACACACGATTTTTTTTACACACGACACCATGTCAATATGGAGTTGTTACACACTTTCATCGGGTCGCCGAATCCACGCATGCGCAAATCTAATTTCCTGTCAAAACAAGGTCGGCTGAATGAAAATGTTTGCGGTAAGTTTTGTTGTTTATTTTATCGTGTATGAATGATTAATTTATCATTTCAAATGGATTTTCCCGTCCATTGCTGTTTGTTAGAAATATTAACTTCAATCTACGTTATTTTGAAAGACATAAGTAAAATTCAAGATGACATTATTCGTCACATGTAAAGGTCAAACTCATTTTGATTTAAAAATATGCGTATTTCTCTTTTCGTTTTATTGTTTCATGCATTCCTATCTATGTATATAGGTGTTATAGGTTTATCTTTACTTGGTAAGCATGTGTTACAAATCGACATATACGTTTTAAACAACCTCACGCGTAGGTCGAATTTCCTCTTCAATATTATACCAGATTTAGGCGTGTGTACATTTTGAATTTATTTTAAAGGGTGTGCACATGTATTTTCATCATTATTAGCACATGCTTAGAAATATTTTTCGCAATTTTAGGGGGGGGGGGGGCTCAACCGCCCCCCCCCCTCTAAGACTGCCCGGTTATGGGGGAAAACAAGGCATCTGGGATTTTTGAGTAAATTGGGATATCAGTAGCTCCTATAATAGGTTACTCGCTCTAGGGAAACACTTAAACTAATCTTTACACGAACAGAAGAAAAATTCAGGGTGTAAATTATAAAAAGCGAGAAACTTTTACACTGGAACAGGATAATGGTAATCATGCAATTATACAATTCCGAGAGCAAAAAATTGGATTTATAGAGGTTCTGAAATATTCCTTGACTATAATGAGTGCTAGTAAGTCAGATTAATTCGATATCTTATGTTATTATGATTTTGATTGAAAAAAGAACCTCCAATGCCTATATGACTCGAGTATAATTATATCCCACTACTTTTTGATCCATAAAACAATTGTTTGCTGAGATTTTTTTTTATTTGATCAATTGCTTCTATAATTTTGATTTCTAATTTTCAAGAAATCATTGGACGGCCGGTGGAAGTGGGAAGCCGGGGTGGGAGTATGGATCCAGAAGTGAATCTCTCGTGGGAATTGCAAATTTCAATTCCTTTGTATTTTACACATCTTTAACCAAAGGCACATAATTCTTTTTCTATAAACTTAGGAGTGGTCATTCCTGTCCCGAATCTGCCTTTATTCCCTTAATATTTATCCTCCCTTTTCCACACAATTTCTCCATGTGACTTACTAAATCTCTTGTTTGAAGGTTCCCTTCTAAGTACACCCCCCCCCCCCAAAGAAGACCAAAGTGGAAAGATGAACCTTCTTAACTAAAATTTAACTCATTAGTGACATAGCAGGGGGGGGGGGGAGAATTCATAAATGTTATGCAAGTTATTTATATTACACAACGGGTCCATTTCTGACTCAAACTTGTTGTCTGCTAAATTTGATATACCATACTCCCCTTTATTTAACACTACTATTGTAAAACAAAGAAAAAAATACTGGACATTTTACACTTGGGGGGTTAAAATATGCATGAGAGCTACTAAAGACATTGTTAGTACAAAGCCGTGTACTCTCTCTCTCTCTCTCTCTCTCTCCTCTCTCTCTCTCTCTCTCTCTCTCTCTCTCTCTCTCTCTTCTCTCTCTCTCTCTCTCTCTCACCAAAAAAACAAAAACAAACAAACAAACAACCCCCCCCAAAAAAAAACAACTTAGGTTTTATTCATGCATTATAAAGAACTGGCTTTTTGTTTTGTTTTTAAAAGCTCCCCGAGTTAACCCATCAAAAATGTTTCTCTCCGTAACCGAACACGTAACCACTTGTATGTAATCTCTAGCTCGAGATGGATCCTAATTTTTATCTTTTATTTTAGCTTTCTTTTCTGCTGACCATTTTATTTAACTCCTTTAATCTATAGGCAGTGCCTCTTATCTTTGAACGATTTGTCTATCTAACCGAGTTGATCGGCGACTGAGTTAACCCGTTCATGATACTGATCAGGCCAGGCCAGGCTAGGTCACGGTCAATTTACGTTTCAAGGTACTGCGGTAGGTAGGCTTTGTACATAAGGTATGTGTTTTGACATGCGGATTATGAAATAGGCAAATACTATTCACAGGAGTCTGAAGATTTTTAATAGAACTAATAAAAAAAATATACACTCTCCGGAGAGCTCACTTCCGGTTTTCACATCATGGAGTTAGGGATGAGCTATCGACAGTGAAACAACGGTCAGACAAGGGTCGTAATCATCGCATTGGTAGGAAATTCTGCATGGGTAAACAGCCCAGCCATTCGAAATTCTCTCCGGTCGATCCAATAAATATTTTCCAGGTGGGACCATCCAATATACGTTGCCATCCTGGTGATTTTTTCACTAGTAGGTGTTGTATTTATTTTTTTTATTTAGCACTATTATCGAAAAAAAAACAAAAAACCTTCAGACCCCTTGTGGTATTTTTATCGCCACCACATGCATGAGCGGAATCGGATTGACACACTCATTTAAGCATACATAAATTTTATAGGACTGTTTCACGTAATTTTCGCACATGCGCATAATACTTCCGCAGGGCAAAGCTATTTGAGCACGCTTTCATACGTACAAACTAAGATTTCAAGCGAGGAATATAATTGTTTTTATGTGAAAGTGACTGTGTTTTGTCTTAAATATATATTTGGGGGGTTTGATCTTGTGTTTTAATCATAGAGAAACAATATATTTTACCTAAATATTATGAAAAGGAGCATTGAACTCGCGACTGTATGGGCATACACGAGAACTCTCGTGTTTACGTTGACAGCAAAGATGCAAACTGGAGATTTAAAGCACTCCAAAGTGAAAAACTGCCATTTGTACCTTATACTGAAGTACTGATAAAGTTAATAATGTGATGTGAATGGTGTTCCCATATATCCAGGCCAATGACCCCCCCCCCCCCCTCTCGTATTTGAGGCTATTTCGGCATTATCGGCAGATGCAAGACCCAGATTATTTCACAGACAACGTATTAAGATTAATGCAAGGAAGGAAACGTATAGACAACTACAATGGACGCAAGGTCGTATAATACTTGGAAGCTGGGACCATCTCAAATTATGACAGCCCATGCAGGTACATGTATATCAATTTCATGCCTAATTAATAGTTTTATGTATTTACCATATAAAGATCATGCCTAATATATGAAATATATATACATGTAATACTGTACTTGAAAAATACACCAGTGACCTACTACAGGTGCATGCCAGGTACATGTATATTGAATACTATAAAATATACACTGTACCATGCTTATAAATGAGAATACAGCCCCCCCCCCCCCCCCCAATATGCACAAACCACACACACAAGTTTTCGGCATATGGTGCAAATGAAATACACACTGTACACTTATTTTATCAAGAAATTTTTTAGATGATTAGTGATTATTAAAGAATAATCCTTTAATAGTGTAAATCAAAGCTTGTGATTTTGGCTTCCATGCAGAAACCGGCCTGCATTTTCTCGAAAACCTAAGTTTGAGTTTTCTTCTATTTGAGCTGTAAAATCTGAGTAAAGTCTCAGACTTTTAAAGTCCACGTTTTGACTTCAGCAGATTATGTAATAATATACATATGTTAATTAAGGGATAGAAATGGGTCCAATTGACTCACACAAGTCATTTTCGGTTAAAAAGAACAATTTTTATGCATTCATTCCAAATCTAAAACGTTTACATGATTGATCTTTAAATTATGTCCATATTCAACCTTCAACAAACATGCAGTCATTTTAAAGTTGAAAAATTTCATTCATATATATATTTTTTTATTAAATTCTAAGAAATAAGATGATTTGGGTTGGAAAAATTCACCAAAAAGAGCTTACTGGATAGACAAAAAATATGATATCATACTGTGAATGTCCTGTTGGAAAAGATAAGTTTGGATTTGGATTGACAAATTTAAATTCATTCATTTTGTACCATAATACAACAGTATATACTGGTACATTTAACATTTGAAACTCCTTTGATGCAGTTTAGTCCAGTATAGCCCTGCAGCTACATCAGTAGACAACTTATGCACCTCTAGCATGTCTCGAGTTCAGATAACTCAACATCAGTTTAGCATGCCAGTTGAGTGTACTGATGAAGATGGAACCAAAACATTTCTAGGAGTGGAATTTTGGGAGGTCCAAACTGAGCAAGAACTTATCCACATTTGACCATCCTCATCCTGATTAAAGGTTTTTGACCTGGCCAGCTCCATGCAGCAGGTAAAGCTGCTGAAAGAGTAGTGTCCTATAATTGATAACTATTAATTTGAATTTATACCAGTATCACTGACTATAAACAAAAAGAAAAAAAATTAAGCAACTACTAAATGTCACTTTACAAGTTATTTATTTAAAAAATAAACACTTTTGTATATATTTAATTAAAGTGCAAAATATGCACACAAAATTTACAGTTCATGAATGTTTATATTTCAGGCATGGCTCAATTGTGGAATATCCCCGACGAAGCTCCTAGCATGGAAAGCAAGGTGAAAGATGATACAACTTATAATCCTTTGAAAAAATGATGAAAGCTCTAGTCTTGTCTGGAGAAAACTGTAAATAAAGATATGCCCATCAAAATATGGTGGATATCTGTAACAAATCTAAATACATTTTCAGTGTTGTTACACAAATATGCAGGATACACAAAACTCACCAGATGCATGTAATTATAAAACCACAATATAACAAAATTTATTTTTATCTGTATCAATGCACTACCATTTTTAATTTTTTTTTTAAATAAATGCTCTATTTCTGTGTTACATAATCAACCTTATGTCAAAATTGATAATTTGCACAGAAATGTTTTCGCATACCAACTTGCGCACTAAACTCCCTCAACAAAAACATTGTTACTATTACATGCTATGTGAAGAAAAGAAAAACAAAAGATGCATGCCGCCCTTACATATAATCTGGACATATGTAATAGACTGTGCTGTATAAATATACAATGCCGTTAAATTTCCAATATAGCTTTCCACTGTCCTCCCTCTCCCCATGAAATTAAATTTAAGTATCAACAGATGAACTTATAACATATATTTTTCAACATTATAATAAATTAGCATTATTTTTTTTACCTTTTGAATATCCCTTATGATTGCATGTTTCTGCCATTCAGCATTAACAAACTACTCCTTCATTATATGAGAATATGTTGGAAACAAAATTCTGATAGGAGGGATCATCACAGTGCTCAAAACTACAGGAATGTTCCCTGGGTACAAATTCATCCGTTTCAGTGCCCTCAACCAAAACTGGCATTTATGTTATGCATCTTCAGGGAATCTAAAGAAAATATGCATGCAAAGTTAAACTTATTGATGTATACGTAATAAATGTAGTATAGACCTACATTTGCTAAGGCTTAAAGTAAACAGTCAGTGGCGGATCCAGGTATTTCAAAACCAGGGGGTGCGGTATAAATCTTGAGGTCTGGGGATTGTTTTGATGCCCCTTTACACATACCCTATGTTTTTGTAGTGAGAGTGGAGACTAAATTACATCTTGTAATCATTGCATGTTGACTATTATTAATTTATTTCTGTATTATGCAGTCAGAATTTTCAAAAACAGACCCCCAAAAAATTTCAAACAGGGGTCTTGTGCCGGCCCTGGATCCACCTTTGACAGCATAATGGGGACCTACCTTGTTGGGGTGGGTGGTGTGTTCCTATATCTTGGTAACTTTTTTGAGATATGAAATATTTCAAAAGGATGCAATTCTCATCAATCTGTTATATCAATGGTTATGTACAGACAATTTGACCTACAATTATTAATCGGCTTGAATTCATCCTCTAATATCATTTGTAATCATGAAATACGGCATGTACTTTTCATGACCTACAATTATTAATCGGCTTGAATTCATCCTCTAATATCATTTGTAATCATGAAATACGGCATGTACTTTTCAATACATGAACTTGCATGGGCAGCAAGTATTCAAAATTTCAAAATCACAATTTTGTTTTGAAATATTTATTATGATTGTGACAGAATTATATGAATGGGTATGGTTTTAAAAAATATTGAATATATTCGTGGGGTTGTATTAAAAATCTCAGCGGTACGTCTGTTCTCCCCAAAAGTATACGTTGAGCCCCCCACCCCCACCCCCCAACTACTTTTGCCTCTGTATGAACAATAAATATGATGAAGGAATCTTCCTTTCGTTGAATTTGATATATGTTGAGATCTGTATTTGTTTTGAAGCAATATAAACGTCATATGAGAATTATTTACAACGTAATATCGACTTGATGGTCAGTAAACCATACAACCTTTCTGAAAATTGCTTCGCTTCTAGTATAATTTTTTGAGATAAATAAATGAAATATCCTTCAATTCACCTGCACCTGCAAAAGATTTGTCCCATCTCTTTTCCTCTCGCATCGTATCGTTTAGTACACCTGTCCACGCTGCAACTACATACTATTGTTGAAATCATGA
>CAJDSM010000100.1:29391-43512 GCA_903981925.1 Ostrea lurida
ATGAAATGAACACCGCTTCAAAGAAGATTCGATGTTAAATTCGTCAATTTATATGTAAGACAATAAGACATACAATATATGTTATAGGGGAAATGAGTTATTGCCCTTGACAACAATTTTCATAACTATAATTGTTTCTTCATAGAAAATACTAACTTTAAGTATCAAATACAAAAAAGCTTCTTATTGTACCCATTGAAAAATATTCCCATAAAAGATAATTCTATCATTCATAGTTTTACATGAAATAATATTTTGAAAAAAAAGAGAGTAAAAATCAGACCTACGACGTCTCATGAGGTTAGAGTTGCCTCAAGTCAAACTGCATATACTGAGACCATTCCATTATAGCGTTCACGCTGTTTTCTCGCCAATTACATTTTTATCCCTACGCTCTTTTCTCAATAATCACTTGTGTTTACCGTGTATAAAGAACGAAAGAACAGCTTGAAAATTTGTATCAAACACACTACACATTGCATTTTACCCTAAGGAAAGTTGTATTTGTATACTAGATAGTTATAACAGCCATATAATTTGCATAATGTTGACTTTAAACGTGACTATTAATTATAAATCTCTTTTATATTACAATGCTGTTTTCTTACTAATCAGGTAATATCATATACCTGTTTGTACATTCACTGAATCTTTTCTCCTATATTTCTTTCGAAATTGACATTGTTCATCATTCAATAAATTCATGTTTGTTGCAAACTAGTTTGATTCGGATTTCTAGTACCACCTGTCAACGGAATCTTTCACAAATATGAATCGTTGTCAAAGTCAAAAGTTGCATTGGCTGTTCCGTTTGAGGAATGAAATGGTCATCTTTATATCTTAGTACTTAAAACTAGCTGATATGTTTATAAAATACGTGAAAAAGTAAATATAAGCAATTAAATATCTATCTTTATTGGTTTATCATTGCAGAAAAAAAATTATGCAATGTCCGCTGCCTTCATCACCGGATAAACAACAAAGAAGGCATTTTATTGTTTAAATTCATCCTCTACTTGTGCATTTTAAAGAATCATAAAGATATCATGATGCATATATATTTTATAAAACTTTCTAAAGATATGTTGTAAACGGTTGGTCTCTATAATGATTTTCTTTTATCCCTCCTAAACTCAAATCTAGTACAAAAATGACAGTCTACACAAATGATATGAAATTAAAATCTAATTCTTATCCTTTGTATTATGTGCACATATAAATTAATGATGATGATGAGTGGTAAAGTGAAAATCAAAACCAGTAACCTGTAAATAATACGTACAGGGGTCAAGGTTTGTGTAACTTACAATTTCGTGTTTTTATAGGATTAATGGGTTTATAAAACGGCGAAAATAAAACAAATGGTGATCAATCTCGAAGGTCCCGAGAAGAATACAAAATAAGAGTTAGGAAGGTGAGATCAGGTGCCTAGAAGAAGTAAGCGTAAGCATCCTCTGTCGATCGGTACACCCCAGCTGGAGACAATTGTCCTTTGTCCAACCTCTTTTTGTTTTTGTATTCTGTTTGACAGTTAACGAGATTTTAATCATGTTCGTTCTATTTTTGCCTTACAATGACACCACTCTTGTTTTTTACTTCACCGGACTACAATTTTTGAAAGTAAAATTTTTAAAAAGGAAATGATATTGGTTAACTTCTGTGGCTTATTGTTAACGCTTTAAGATATTAATATAAATTGGCGGAGTTTTAACAATGTGCTTAAACGAATCATAATTCCCTACAAAAATACATAATATACATAAGTCGAAATGTAGGGCAACACAGACCTCCGAACTAAAGCGAAAGGCAGGAATACAAGGTGCAATAGAGGATAAGCATCCTCTGTTGAGCTCCCGGTCACACCCGCTTGATCACCCTTAGTCGAAACAAAGGAAACGAGATTTACCTCGTCGGTCAAAATCTAGTTAACGAAAATGACAGTCTAACAAAGGGTTTATTTAAGAATGGTTTGTTAGAGCCAAATTCTTGTATGAGCTCTTTCCAACCATCTTTTCTGTACTGAAGAGTTTTTACACAAATTTGCAAATTCCATTCACAAACTTTTACATTGTAACCATTATCCATTCGCCATCATTGAAACCTGGTCTTTGAATAATTTGATTGATAAGGCTGTTGTGAACAAACTTTTAATTCAGCATGAATCGTTTATAAAGGTTTGTCGGCAATGAAGGCAAAATAGAAAACATTGTAAATTGTATGGCTGTTTATAAACGATTTAATACTGCCAAGTAATGGCCATCCATTGGGTCAAAAGCTAATCTGATGTGTTTCATAGCAATTGTTAAAGGGGACTGGACATGTTTGAGCTAAAAATGTTAAAATTTTAGAGAACATTTTGTCATTTTTAAATGTTTACAATGCTCACTTTGGTATTTCTAATGGTCACAAAGATTTGAAAGTCATTTGTTGAGTTTACAAGTAGAGATACAAAGCAATTGCAATTCTAATCATAATGTAAACAAAGCTCGAGCTTTAATTGTTGTTTACCATATAAATGATACTATATCACAGAAATACCGTTTTAAACAGATTTTATTAGAATGGACATCATCATCTAAGTAGACTGTGTAAATTTGTGTTCAATAGTGTAATTCGTCACATATCTCATTTTATTTAACATGGTATGTGTGAATGAAGTCATATTAATGTAGGTAAACAAAAGAAGATCTCAGCTTGTTTACATAGGAGAATTGGTAAGACGCTGTTACTACTTAAACTCAACAAATGACGTTCAAAATTTGTGCCATTAGAAAATGACCGGACTTTTTGGATAATTGTGATATTTTGTAAAATTGCTAAAATTGCTGATCCACAACTCTATTAGAAACTACAGAAAAATCGTAGTACATGACCCTTACGTTTTTATAATGATGGTTACTACAGATTTCTTTACTTGAATCAACAATGGCTACGCTGTGTCTCAAAAGGGTCCTACCTCCTGGCACTGACGGTCCCTCTGGCACACCCAGGGGATATCTGTAAATCCTTTTCCGCCCCCTGATTGAAATGGCGAAATTGTCTATTGACAATTACAATGAGATATTTTATGCACTAAAAAATGAACATTTCAACGCAAGCACTTTCATTAAAAAAAACTCAAAAAGTGTAATCATTTTGAAAATTGTTTTGAAGTATAAATAATTGTAACTCTTAATGGATTGTAATTGAAAAGCGCATGCGATTGAAAAAAATGAAAAAAAAGTGACAAGCTATAGATATTTGAATTAGATATGAATTGGTCATTGTACTGTGAATCAGCTAGAGGGATCATGGGCACCTTAAAGTATGAAACTAACACCCTCCTCACCCCACCCCACCCACCCCCTATTACCATTTATTAAATTGTTGTTGCTGAACGTTTTCTCAAAAACGTGTGGATTCCCCCTGATTAATTTCGCTATTTCGATTTAAGTATAAGTGTTTCACGCTTTTTGTAGCTTTCGAGATCGAATCGTGTTATCAGATTCTCTAATAGAGTGTTATAGTTAAGTAACCAGAAGGGGGGGGGGGTGTCCTGTTAGTATCACTTGATTTAGAGCTTATGGTTGGAATTGAAATTGAAACTAAACATATATAGTTCCTTGCGTCCAGACATCTAATATCTTATTGCCTCAATACCTAATACTTTCGGTTTGAATTGATTGAGAACTTAATTATTAGTGGAGGACTGCCCGGAAGGGGCTTGTCCACACTAAATAATACTTTCGTTCTGTACGTTTTTATTATAATGGCATTATGTACACAGAAAAGTGGATTGAAAAGTCAACCTTAGAAATAAGAATTTCAATCCAATGTTTTCAAGGAGTGTCCGTGCTGAAAAAATGTTGAATCATTCGCTCGGCAATTCAATGATGCATGTGCGTTAAATAATTTGCTGGTAACGGATGGAGGATTACAGTCGCTGTCCACTGAAGAAGGTGCTAGGGTGACGTCCATAATTGTTAAACGTAAATGAGTCTCCATAGTCTTGATTCCGTCACAAATGTCTGATGTTATTTTTGGAAAGAACCTATCCAATTAAAGAAATATTATTATATTCAAAATCAGAAATGACAAATCCGTATCATTTACTTAAGTTATAAAATTCATAACTTTTTTCTCTTTATTATTATTGCACATAACCCATTTGAACCTGCCTTTTTTTGAGTCAGGGGGTTATGGGATCCAGACTAGATGTAGCAGACTAGCGGATGTGCGTATTTGTGAAAGTCTGCAACCGAATAAATACTATTTTGCAAAGTAATACAAAATTGGTCGCCGAAAGCTCAGCTGAAGACTGATGGAGGGAAATGTGTTCTGTTCACAGCATGACTACGAAATTTTTCCTTTCGTAAGTATTACAAACAGGCTACATGATATGATTTTTTCTGATATAGCATGGTTAAACAAATCGCCCCCGATTAAATGGTATATTTCTAACAGTGGTAGAATTGTCAACCTCTTGAATAGATCCGGGGATAAGATTATGCATGTACATTACCAAATCCTTGGTAAGCATTAAACCTGAGAGTAGGCTGTCGTTATACATAGGACACATAACAGTCAACCAGTGATCACGGTTCTAGGCTACTCTTAATTGCTAGATAGTTTCACAGGTCTACATCTCTACACCTCAGATGTTTCTGGTTCGTCTCTTTTCCTGCGGGTTCCAGTCGGGGTCTGTCATGTGGTGCTGGCTTCCTTAAGGTGTGTCCAATTCAGCCCCATTTCTTTCATCTAATTTACACAAGTACGTCCATCGGCTCCTGTCTTGCTCTCTCCACATTTCTTCGTTCATGATTTATTTTCAGACCTTTAATATGCGCCTGAGACAGGTGGTTTAGGCTATTTGGATCGTCTATGGAGTTGCTTTAGTCGATCTCCATGTCTTCGCTTCGTAAAATAAAATGGACTTAACAATGAAGTGGGGATCCACACATTGACGGTCATTTGCACGTGGATGTCCTATATTTTCTTGGGCATTGTGAACACTTTTGCTGCTTGTCGATTCTTGACTTGACGCCTTGATCACTGCCACTCTGGCTGTTTACCACACTCCCCAGGTAAACGAAGTATTGAACTTCTCCGATAGGCTCCCCACCGACAGTGACTAGTGATCCGGCGGTGAGACTGATCTTCATTCATTCTGTTTTCTTTAAATTGGACTTGGGACCTGATTCTGCTGATGTTGTTGCAAATTTTCTAAATTTCTAAAATATATTTTTAATTTAAGAACTAGCTCTCCAAGTTATATGGTCTATGAAGAAACTGGCCATTTCCCTTTATACATGCATGTAACAGTTTATACAAGGGTGATAATTATCTCACCGGGCAAAACTACAGTTGAACTTCGATATCTCGATCACTGATATCTCGAATACCATGGTTATGTCGAACTGATTTGGAGGTCCCAACCACCTATTTTCTTAGTATTTTTACCATAGATATCTCGAATTCACGGATATCTCCACCCGTGGGGCCCGGGTTAGAATAGGTCCCCAGCATCCCATTGCGTGTCGTAGAGGCGACTGAATAGGGCTGTCATTCAGATGAGACCGGAAAACCGAGGCCCCGTGTCACAGCAGGTGTGGCACGAAAAAGATCCCTCCCTGCTCAAAGGCCATAAGTGCCGAGCATAGGCCTAAATTTTGCAGCCCTTCACCGGTAATGGGACGTCTCCATAGGGTAAATTTATTTGGGTGGGCGTAAAACAAGACATAATCAATCAATCACGGGTATCTCGAACATTTTTCTTGTTCCCATCAATTTCGAGATAACGAGGGTCGACTGACGGTACTTTTAAGTTCAGAGAGTAAGATTATGTATGTTGCAGGGATTTCAATAGTCACGCTTAAAATAGGCAGCATTCGTAAATTCTAATGTCGTTATAAACAATTTAGTTTACCAATATGACCTACCATTGAGTCAAATGCTGTTTCATAGCCATTGTTAAGCCGTTTAAACACACTGATTTGACTTTGGATTGCTCTGTTTACCTGATCAAGACTAGGCTCACGGCGGGTGTGACCGGTCAACAGGGGATGCTTGCTCCTCCTAGGCACCTGATCCCACTCTGGTTGTGTCCAGCGTCCGTGTTTTGCCCTACATCTTGATTTTGTATTATATTTGGGACTTACGAGATTGATCACTGTTCGCTATATTTGCCTTTACATCCACACGATGATTTGATCAATTTACGAAACATCACTATATGCTGGTTGATAACGTGGGAATCTGCACTGAAAATGAAAACTTCAATAGCATATCTGCCTTCAAATTCACTAGGTAATTGAAAATGTGAACTCTGGGTTGACCACTGAAATGTATAACTATTGTATACGAAAATGCCATTTCATTACTAATCACAAATTAATGATTTAAAATATGTTTTCCAATTTCCCTTTTTCAAAGATGCTAAATCATACCCTTTCAGGGTCTTTTATGATGTCCACAACTGTCACGGACGGTTTCTTAAAGTGAAAAGGTCTATTTCTCACTGTCAGTTTATAATAACTCCTTCCTAGTCTTGAAGGAAATTTCTTAGAACAATAACAATACCATTATACGCTTTGACATGCGTTTGAATCTAGATACAATAAAAATGAATAAGATACAGTAAATCCACCAGGCACTAAGAAAAACATAGTTGTAGTGACTTCATGTTTGATAAAAAGTTGAAGATAAAGAACGACATAGACACCATATGCAGGTCATGATGAAATAGTTCTATATAGATATGAGAGATTGACAATGGAGAAGCTGAAATCGACCTGACAGTGTGTTTTTTTAAACTTGAGTTGTTAGTTTGCCGTTAATATCTATGTTCAATAAAATATCCAAGAACTATTCATATATTAGTATCTGATATTGATAATACACTGTACGTGTATCCTATATTGTGTACTTTGTAAAGACTATGTGATATCGGAACTAGAAAATTTTGGAAATATGGAGAAAACAGCGAATGAGGAGGGGGCTTTTTCTTGACATTCTATTTCAGTAATGATATCATTTTCACATGTCAAGATGAATATATATAATAACCTGTCAATTATATAGTTAGTAGTGGTACATGGTAGTTGCAAAACAAAGCTAAATCCATGTATTGATGTATTGAACTCTTGATCTTAGATCCGTGTTGCCCTACACTCGATTTTGTATATGTTTTTTGGATTATGATTACGTTTGACATAATGTTAACTTCGCCTTTTTGTATTACTAATTCCCCGCAAATATCAAAGGGTTGAGGTAAATATTTCTCTTAATGACTAAGATTTTTTCTGACATATATGAACCCTTTTTTCAATTTTTCCTAACCCTTCCACTTTTACAATAATGACCTCACTATCAATATATCTGTTATAGCCAATTACTAGTATGTATGCTTGGCTACTAAAACGTTACCCAAGCTAACATAGAAAACAATATTACTTTGAGGATGCTGAATATTGAAACAGCGATTAAATCGATATCGGAGACAAAATTCCACTTTAAACACAAATGTTTGAGAAAGAGCGATAACCCTTGCAAAATGTCAATATGATCTATACTAGAGACTCTCCTTATCTCAAGCTCATTGATCTGCAGTTCAAATGGTCAAATTTCAACGTTAACAAAATATCGGAAAGTACACACATTTTAACGACACCTCCTCTATTGAAAAGATAAGTTTCGCATTAAAAAATAGCAATGCAAGTCCGTTGAATCATTGCTATACCAACCCCACTGGGTGTAAAATTGGATCCTTTGATCCGCTCACATAGTTCTTGCGTGTATCAATGAAGGTAATATCATTAATGAAAATGAATAAAGCAATAATTCCATTATTGCGCACATCTATGGAATTGATACTCATACCTATTGAATTTATGTTTTCTTTACTTGAATTCTATGTTCATCAATTCCAATGTTGAGATAATTAATTGATTCGGTGAAAGCATATTCAATCACGAGTACAATTTACAGCATTCATCAATTCATTGACATCAATTTAGCATCCATCAATGCTATAATTGATTTAATTTAGCGCGCAATAATTCAGAATTATAAATATCAATTACCTGAAGATATCTTTAACTTTATTATGCTAGTTAGTACATGATTAAAACGTATTTTACGACAGTGCAGTTTATATTTGTACATGTATCAATATGTAATACATAGGACAAAGTAATATTTTTTTTAGATACACAGATTTATAGGTTATATAAAGTCGAATCCAGTTTGTTCACCTCTGTACATAATATTAATAAAAACATGCTGATTCACTGATTTTTATAACCTACTTTCACACATTTTTTTTTCGATTTTAGGAGAGTCAATTTCAATTACCCCTGTAGTATAAAGAATGCAGAGGGTAGAAAAGATAATTCCTTTGCTTTGGATATTGTTTACATATATCCAGATCTTTCTTTTAATTCGATACCTCATTTGAAAGATGTAAACAGGTGTTATTTAGCAGAGTTTCTACTGTACAATGAAGCTATTTAAATATATCATGCTTACAAGTTCTGTTTGCAACAAATACACAGTACCGTCCTTACTTAAGCATAATCATGACATTACATGTAAATGGTGATTTGAAATTGTACATTAGGATTAGTTGATAGCTTATGAGNCACATGTAAATGGTGATTTGAAATTGTACATGTACATTAGGATTAGTTGATAGCTTATGAGCTTTTGATTATCTAAGGTATAGTTTGAACATCACCGAGAAAGAAGAATTTAACGTATTTACATTTACATTTGCACCAGGTAAATGCAGAGATACTTATAAAGAAGTGGTCTGGCGTTCGTAATGAAAGATGGGCATTATCATATTTGTGGATTCGAAAATCAATAAACTGATCGACACACACTGCTTGTCTAAGATAAGAAACAAGACTTCCTGATTGAATATGAAATCGATTGTATGTTGATTTTCGACAATCGCAGATAGATTGTCCACGTGATAGATAAAATATGTTTGTTTCAATAGATACATGTACTATAGCAACAGGCACTTTACAGTGTTTGCTCCTTTACATCGAGAATGAAGTCACACACTAGAACAATATCTACTAGATACTGTTTATTTATTCTAGGATTTACACTCAGTCAAGGTTTGTTATGCAATCTTCATATCAATTCCACAGATATATTTCTGTTGACGGTTGAAGGGATGCCCTACTGTAGCCCGTTTGACATTGTTATTCGAATTTACTTATATATGTGAAAATGTAGTCGAGACTAGCTGACATAATGTTTATCTTTGGAAATTTCAATCTTTAAAATTTAATATAACATTCCATCAAAACCTGCAAAGCGTTGCTGTGATATTTTAGATTTTAACAACAGAACTGATAATAGTAAATCTTTAATGTACAGACACGTCCAAATTATTCAGGTTCCTTATCTTTGTCTATGATTTGCTTCAATTGCATTATCTATTTCTTTTTTAGGATATGGCGAATTAACATTGGAAAAAAATCGGACGTCAGATCCTTCGTGCTATGGAGCGACTGTCAATAGTTTTGTAAATGCGAGATGTGGAGATAATTCCAAACTCATATTTCCATTAGAGGTATTCGTTGGCGCCAAACCAAATTCAACAGGATGTAAGACATATGATGATAGTTATACAAAAGATGATGAAGAGTTACGAGATAAATGTTGTGGACAAATAAATAAAAAAAATGATTGTATAGATGAGTACCACGGCGCAAACAGAACAGCCTTCATGACAAACTGTATTGGCCGAACCAAATGTAGACAAACTCGAACTGTATGGGAATCGACCAGGAACATGACCTGTGACGTCAATGAGACATACACAGAGGAGTCTAACTATGCGTATATGGAATATTACTGCATAGATAGTAAGAACGTATCAGTAATTTTTTTCATGGGTATTCATCGTAACAGTCATGGAGAATAATTTTCTTTGATCGTCAAGCTTTTACAATTAACATGTAGTCTTTTATACTTGAATGGTCGTCGGTGGTAAAGAAAATCAAAGCACCTGACTGGCGCGGCCAGGTGCTGTTATAGTGATGCATGTACATGTACCACCGACGACATCCAAAAATAAGATTCAATGCTTATGTTTATATTCCCTAATTATTTTTTTTTATTTTATAAATCTTAGATTTTATTCATCTTCATTCAAAAATTGTGTGCCATTCAAAAGTAAAGTTGGTGATAAATGTCAGAACTGAAAATTAGCTGTTGAAATATACAGTGCATTTGGAAATTACTTAATCATCAAACTTTAAATTCAATCAAGGCTGGACGTTTTCATCCATTGCTTTTTTTACCTTATGTATTTTCTATTTACTATGTATGTATATAGCAGACTGCAAGTACAGATGTATATGCAAGCTCCACGCTCTGTATTCATACGGCCCGTAGCCTCGGTTTTGAGTGTGTTATATTAATTTGAAAGCTATTCATTTTCAATGCGTTTCAATGATGAGAAATTAACTGAATGTAAATATTCTCTTTTAAAGGGTAATTCCATGAACTTATTATTTCTTTATAGCAATATATAGCTAAATTTACAACGTTTTTGCCTTTGATGTCCCTATCAACGGAAATGATAGCCATGTCCTCATCAATGTAAACAATGGGCGTATAAATATTGATACATTTCAACCACTAGATACTAAAATAAGTTTGGTTAAAAGAAAATGTNTATTGATACATTTCAACCACTAGGTACTAAAATAAGTTTGGTTAAAAGAAAATGTATATATAACATATTTATACTTTTTTTCTTCAAAATACATAAGATATGAACGATTCACGATATCATACTTGAAGTCTTCGAATGAAACGCGTAAAATCGTCGCACTTTTTACTCTCTTGTATATATCAAGAATGAAATTTATTTCTTAAATGAAAATTGTATCTTTGTATGGAATTTAATTTTGTTATATTGAATCAACCAGAGTATCTAGGACTAAATTATTGAATGATAAATGAAATTCTTCATGCATTTCATTTCATAACTTAAATGAAACTTAATTTTCCAGGAAAACGGATAGCGACACCAATGAAAGATTTAAAACTTCGAAGTACAGCGGCTCCGTTGTATCTAACTGCGGGTAGTGTAGACGCGTATTGGGATGGTATACGGGACAGCAACGTGACATGCAGCGTAAAAACGTCAAATAAATCGGTAGTTGAAGTTTNTGACAGCAATGTGACATGTAGCGTGAAAACGTCAAATAAATCGGTAGTTGAAGTTTGGATTATGGATCTTCGCCTTAACGTATCCTCATCACAGCTTGTGGAAATCAGTGGTGGAAATTCGCCAACGACTCTACGGAATTCAAACAATAACTTTATCCATCCTAGTTTATTTCTAAATAATACATTCAACATCAATATCACGTTTATAACGACCAAGCATAATGTTGAGTTCTTGTGGCTCGGATTTAGAGGTCAGTGAAAAATAATATGGGATGGAACTTGCTTTTATGATATTTCTAAATTCCATTTACATTGTTCATGCGAATTATACAAGTACATACTAAGGTATCTTTTTGACATTCCATATATTGTTTAGGAAATTATACATATTTCAATGGTATGGATGGGATACAAATATATATAGGAGTCAATAACATATTTTGTCGTGCGAAGAACGTCAAAATAATGTAAAAGTTATTATTTACGCGTGGGGGAATTATACACTAATTACGAGTTATGTAATGAGCGCATAAATTTCCCACACTCGTATTCATATATATATCATGTATGATATATATTTAATTCAATGACCGCGTATTTTTCCACGCGAAATGTTGGACATGGAAAAACGCGTACTTACTCACCAGCGTAAATAATCACTTTTACAGTATTATTCAGTATAACCAATATAAATAATATACGGTACCAATTTTAATGCACCAGATGCGCATTTCGACAAATTATGTCTCTTCAGTGATATCTCTTTATAACCTAATTTTTATTTTTAAAAAAAGATAACTTACACAAAAGAATAGGTGTCGTTAACTTACATAATTGTTTACATGCTATTGTCTATTAATCTCATGTAAATAGAAAGTTACTGATCAGATAACATTTTTTGCTATAGCGAACACTTCTGGCGATTTTGTTGAGATATCCTGTGATGAAAGTGGTCGAGTTTACATACAAGATAAGGAGACACTGTTGTCGGAAGAAAAAAGTAGGTATTTAGTGTGAAGACTTAGAAAAAGTGTATGTATCAATTATATGTATAATGAAATATCCCGTTTTCTTATCGTTCGAAATACTTGTACATGTATGATAATTATTCACAGAGGCAACGGGGCTAATGGTAGGGAGTGCTGCAGGAGGATTATGTTTATTAGCGATCTGTATTATTATTGGAGTAGCAATCTACAGGCGCTACAAATTTAGAAAGGTACATGTATTTCTTTGTTTGGGTCACCTGAGCTGAGATCTCAAATGAGATTTTCTCATCAAAGTCTGCCCGCTACGTGCCTGGCTTTTATTCATTTATTTATTCTTATTCTGATCTATTTCCCATTTTTGCTTAATAAATTTTAATGAAACTTGGCTCGAAGAACACATATATTCAGAGAGAGAGAGAGAGAGAGAGAGAGAGAGAGAGAGAGAGAGAGAGAGAGAGAGGAGAGAGTAGAAACATATAAATACATTCAAATATACTCCAAAAAGTGTTTAAGAGTTATTAAAGTAATATTCACATTATTTTTCAATAACAACGTTTTGTTTGTGAGAATGAATATGTGATGTGGATTAGCCGTTCATTCTCCTCTATGACCTGCACGTGTTTAATTACGATGTGACCGGAAACCGATCTAGTGCATGACAATAAGATGCTATACAAAGTGGAATCGCTCTCAATATGTAAGAAAGAGCTTATGGTGGTCAAGGACAATCAATTCTGTGTAAAAGACATTCATTTTCAAACATTCCTATAGAATTTTGAAACTTGATCATTGTTGACCTTGACTGGTGACAAAATGTTATAGAGCGACATAATGATAGTACAACAGAGCGGTTTGTGCCATAAGATGCTTCAAATGGATATGCTCCAATGTTCAGTTGGCGTAGGGCTACGTTAGTGAAACGTAATTGAAAAGTTCTTGGAAAGGTTTCCAGAACAGCAGGGAGGGTGGACGGACCTCGAAGTGAAGCTCAGAAATGGAAGCTCATGGGGGACCAAACAAGTGCTTTTTGACCAAACACATTTGTTCATATCTCTGAACTTTAAATAAGAAGTATAGAACTGACATGGGGTATACTTTTCACTCGGACATTAAGAGATGGGGTAATTTTGAATGTCCACAGCCAAAATTGGTCCAGTTTTACCGTAAAAACTATCGAAAAACACACTCAAAAACAATGAATAGACCCTTACCAAAGCGAGTATGCTCAGCAATACACAACATCCCTGGATATCGTTTTCATTTTTCTAGCGCCACACACGCTGATGATTATAATGAAAAAATCCAACCATCTGTTCAGGGGCTGATTGCACTTGAAATTAGACTTAGGATTATACTTTGTTATGTTACAATATTTGTGAAGAGCAGTCCTCAAAAGCGTATTGCCAAGTTCATGGTGTCTGCTAAAATCAAAGCAAGCTTTTGTGATGTTTTACCGGTCAAACATTAGTTACTTATTAGGTTTGTTACTGAACTGTCTAACGGCTATATGTTGGGTTGATCAATTCTTGGACGCGAGGCGTAGCCGAAGCCGTCTATGAGATTGAGCAACCCAACATATAGCGTGGACCAGTCAGTAACAACCTAATAAGTGATGTTATTTTCTCGAGGACCATATCACCTCCTTCCGCCGAGGGGGTGTGTTGTGCGGTTTTGGGTCTAGCTATATTTTGGTTATACATGTACCACAAGATCTATTGCTGGAGAATGGGTTACTTTTTGAACGAGTAAAGAAATCAGTTGGATGCACTAATCATGCAAATCTGTTATATCCAAATGGGTAGAGACAATTTGAGATAACTTTATCCATTGGATTCATCCTGAAATAAGATTTTGTAATCATGAAATTTATGACATCACTACTTGGCATGGGCAGCAAATCAGTTAAACTATCTCTATACAAGTCACGTTGTTATGAAATAGGGCTATATGTTCAACA
>CAJDSM010000100.1:43537-57834 GCA_903981925.1 Ostrea lurida
GGAAGAGTCGAGATTCGATCCATATAACTCTCCTGTGTTTAAAATTAATGAAAATGTGTATTAACAGGAGCACTATTGAAAATATCCAATCTTTTATTGTTTAAATGTGCACCAGCTTCCAGGGGCTACGCCCCTTGGGGCCACACAGCCCCCACACAGTGCTCCCCTTTGGGCAAGTGCATGGAGAGACCGAGGATATTGGGGGCGCCAAGGAACCCGAGCATGAGGCTCAAACCCCTTTGCCCTTTCTGCTTCCGATATTAATCCGCTCATACAACGTCCTTGACCATAGCTAGCGCCACCTGGTTATATAGGTAGGGTAGTCTACAGGTCTGATGCACATATTTGAGTAACCAGTTGAGCACAAAATTGCCGTCAGGGTTACAGCGGTTATTTGCTTTTTAAAGGGAGCGAATGGACAGTTTAGAGCTAATATACAATGTCTAGAATTTTCAGTTTTTTTAATGGTTATAACCAATTAGCGTCACACTTGTGGTATATCCTATGATATTGGTGCACAGCAATAGAATTTGAAAGTCATTGGGCTGTGATTTGTTGAGTTTCAAGTGAGATACAACAACATATTAAATTCTTCGATATGTAAACAGTCTCGAACTATGTTTTTTGTTTTACCTATATTGAAATATGCTAGTATAAGATGTAGAAAACGGTTCCGTATTAAACTAGAGAGTTTATTATTTCAAAAACAAGTCATTACTGAAGACAATTAAATAGTTTCTAGGTGTTTTCTCATCATCTCATTTTATTTTAGAACATGGTATTATTTTCTGTGAAGCAATCTTTATGTATTAAGTCAACAAAACTAAAAGGATGCTGAGCTTTGTTTTACATAGTGAAGAATTGTAAGCGCTGTTTCTTAATTGAACTCAACAAATGACGTTTAGAATTGTTGATGACCATAAGAAATAGCCCGTCGAAGCTTTTTTGGGAGAGAATTTAATAATTTTATATTTTTTAAAAATTTTGTTAGATAGCCTATTTCCCCCTCGTAAGAAATAACAGAAAATGATTTAAAATGACTACATTGTACAATGGCATATATATTCTTCTCTATCAACATTCTGTGGAAACCCCTACCTTAAGTAAAGAAGTGTGACGCTCTTTAACAATGTTAATCATTTTTCCGCTCCCTCTAGATTGCATAGGCGATGTTTTGACCAATTATTTACAAACATGGGAATTTTTGAGCACTAAATTGTATTATTTTCAACACAAGCTTACTCATTCATTTTTAAATAAACTCAAGTATTGGTTATTAATTTTAGTTTGATAAATGGCTTGTGATTTGAAGATAAATATATAGGTAACGCTTGGGAATTTGTAATTGAAGATGTCGGACATGCGATTTTTGAATAAATAGTGAAAAATAAAGTGAAGGCTAAGAATATTTTTGATTAAGTGATCGCAGGTTAGGCATAATATGGTATCTCGTGGATCAGCTAGATGGGGAATCATTAAGGGCACCTATAAGTATGAATACTTAACACCTTGCCTGTAATCTCCTCTACCCCACCTAACGCACGCGGCCACCTTACCCTGGCATGAAGCCTTTAATAACCGATTTATTTTAATTGTTGTTGCTGACGGTTTTTCTCCAAACTGACGAGCGTTGCAATTGGGTCAGGTGTGTGAGTTCCCCTGCGTTTAATTCTTATTGTCGATTTAAGTATAACCGTTGAATGATAATGTTAGATGTTCTCACCGCGCTTATTTGTATAGACTTTCGAGATCGATCGTGTTATTTCATGTTTTATTATACCAGTATGTGTTTTATTAGTGGGTAAAGTAAACCAGACCAAGTGGTGGGCGAGGTAGTCTCTGTATTATTCAAGTGCTCTCTCATTATTTTTATTATTGCCGGCTATTATGTGGTGTTAGGATGATTGAGGAACTTGATATCTAGGGAGAAAATAATAGGGCGGTGTGTGTGTGCAGACATCTAAAGTCTTGATTGACGCTCATACCTAATACTTTCGGTGAGTTGATTGCAGACTTATTTATGAGTGAAGGACTGGGCCCGGAAGGGGCCTTGTCAACGTTAATGCTTTCGTTCTGAATACGTTTTTGAGGAGAGAGTGTACACAATAAGTGGATGAGAGAGTCCAACTTAGAGAGAGATTTTCAATCCAATGGTTGTTCAAGGAGGTTCGGGGGAAAAAAAATGTTGAATGCAGCGCTGGCATTCAAAGGTCGTTTTTGCAATTGTGACGTGTAAATGTATTGGCCTGTTAACGGATGGAGATTAACGTTGCTGTCACTTAGGTGGGAGACGTCAATAATTGTTAAAAGAGAGGTCGCGCAATAGTTTGAGTTGTCGTAAAATTTCTGATGGGTGTATTTTTTGGAGGGAATATCCAAAGTTGGGAGAGATTAGTTAGATGAGTGCATATATAGAAAAATTGGATAACAAAAATCCTGTTATCATTATACCCAGATATTCATAATTTTGCCTTCACAGTTGGCATTTATCTTTATTAATGACCATAAAAATTGAATCTGCCTTAGTCAGGGGGTTAGGGGACCAGACTAAGGATGTAAGACGAGGCACTGACGGAAGTGGCGGATGTTGCTTGAACGCTTCGCAACAGCCGCAAATAGATATATTGGCTATATAATTTTTCGACTAAAAGATAGTATACAAAAAACTTGCGGCTAGCGGCCGAAGCTCAAGCGAAATTGGAATGGGGAAAATGTGTTCTGTCACAGCATGACGTGAGCAGCAAATTTTAATGCACTTTCGTTATAATATATCTTAACAAGGCTAGATAATATATATATTACTGTATAGCACTGGTCAAAACAAAGTTTCCCGCTTTACAGCTAAATTGGTTAAATTATGATCGCCAAGGGGTTAAGCCGATTAAATGTTATTTCTACCATGGTAAGAATTGTCCCGGGTTTTCTGTGGAAATTCCAGATCCGGGGATAGATGATATGCATGGTACAAGTGTACGCAAAGTTGCCTTGGAGATGACAGCATTAAACCGAGAGTAGGCCTGTCGTTTTGTGATAACATGGAACACATAGACAGTCAACAATGTGATCACGGATTACGGTAGTCTAGGCAATCTTTTAATTGCTAGATTAGTTTTCACAAGGTCTACATCTCTGACACTCGTCATGTATTAGTTCTGAGTTCGATATACTAACTTTCTGCGGGTTTCCAGTGGGGTCCTGTCATGAATGGTGACTGGGCTTAACTTAATGGTTGTTGTTCCAATTCCAAGCCTTCCCGCGTATTGTCTTTCGATTCTAATTTAGCACAAGTACTGTGTTCAATCGGTCAATCCTGTCTTGCTCTCTCCACATTATTACTTCGTTCATAAGCTATAGTAGCTCTATATTTATTCAGACCTTATAATAATTTGCGCCTGAGACAGTGTGTGTTTTAGGCTATAATGTGGATCGTCTATAGAAGAGATTGCTTTGAGTCGATCCCAATGTAGTAGATATTAGTAAAAAGATAAACATGGGAACTTAACAATGAAGTTGGTTGTGAAGGATCGCACACATTGAACGAATTGTGAATGGTTTGGACGTCGGTCATGTGGCACGGTGGATGTCAACTAGGTATTTTCTGTGGGTGTTTGATAGCACATTCTCTGGCTGTCTTGGATTCCGATTCTTGAGCTTGACGCCCTATTGGATCGACTGCCACTCGGAGAACTGGCTGTTTACGCACAGCTCTCCCCGAGGTAAACCCGAAAAAGTATTTGAACTATCTCCGATAGGCTTTCCCCCGACTGTGACTGAGTGATCACCATCTGGAGTATGAGGTGAGACTGGATCTAATTATTTCTATTCTGTTTATCTTTAAATTGGACTTAGGGACCCATGATTCTGATGATGTTGTTGGTTGCAATTTGCTAGAATTTCTAAAATATATTTTTAATTCTAGAGAACTTATGCATTCTCCAAGTTATAATGAGTAAATGAAAGAACTGGTCATTTGCCCTTTTATTAGCCACATGTCATTGTAACAGTTTATACAAGGCCGAGTGCACTCTAAGGTTATAACCTCACCTGAGAGCAAACTGAGGGACAAGATTTGAATTCTTACGTATATTCGTACGACTACATCTCGATTATCTCGGATATATCCAATTTGAGTGGCTATGGGTTGGTCTGTAACTGATTTTGGAGGTGCCCAACCACCTATTTCTTAGTATTTTACCATAGATATCTCGAAATTCACGGATATCTCCACCCGTGGGGCCGCGGGTTAGAGAGATAAATGAGTTTCCCTCAGCATACCCATTGCGGTGTCGTAAGAGGCGACTGAATAATGGGCGCTTTTTACGAGTTTACAGGATGAGCGACCGGAAATAGCCGAGGCCGCGCACACGTGTCAGATGCGCAGGTGTGGCATACGAAATATAAGATCCCGCCCTGCTTCAAAGGCCCCATAAGTGCGAGCATAGGCCTAAATTTTGCAGCCCTTCACCGGTAAATGGTGAGTCTCCATAGGAGTAAATTATTCTCGGTGGGACCCGTTAAAACAAGAAATTAATCAATCGAATCAGGGTATCTCGAACTTTTTTCTTGTCTCCATCAAGTTCGAGATAACGAGGGTCGACTTGTACTTTAAGTTCAGAGAGTAATGAATTGTGTATGTTGCAGGGATTTTCAATAGTCACGCTATAAAGGCAGCATTTCGTAAAAATTCTATGGTCGTTATAAACAATTTAGTTTACCAAATATGACCTTCCATGAGTCAAAATGCTGGTTTTCATAGCCAGTTGTTAACGCGTTTTTAACACACGTGGAGTGTAGTACCTTAAGTGGGATTGTCTCTGGGGTTACCTGATTCAATAGTACTTCAGTGGGACCGTTCTATCTGTGTGGGTGTAGAACCTCCAGGTCAACAGGGGATGGCTTGCTGCGCTGAATTCCCTAGGGCACCTGATCCCACCACTCTGGTGGTGTCAGCGTCCGTGTTTGACCCTAACTCTCTCTTTGCATTTTGAAGTTATGAATATATATTTTGGGAGACTTCGAGTTCGCATCACTGTTCGACATTTATATTTGCCGCTTGTACTATTTCACACGATGATTATGATCAAAATTTACGAACATCACTATATTGCTGGTTGATAAGCGTGAAATCTGCACCTGAAAATTGAAAACTTCCAATAGCATATCTGCCTTCAAAAATCACTGAGGTAATTGAAAATGTGAACTCATGGGTTGACACTGAAATGTATAAACTATTGTATAGCGAAAATGCCATTTCATTACTAATCACAAATTAATGATTTAAAATATATTTTCGCCAATTTCCCTTTTTCAAAGATGCTAAATCATACCCTTTATCCAAGGGTCTTTAGCAATGATGTCGCACTACTTGTCACGAAGCAGGCGGGTTTTTAAAGTTGCCAAAAAGGTCAATAGATTTCCAATCTCATTTCTAATGTCATGGTTTATAATAACTCCTATCCTAGTCGGTGTGAAGGGAACAGCTATGACTAGTAGAACAGGAATAAATCAATGCCCAATGAGTACGCTTTGACACTGCACGTTTTTGAATCTAGATACAATCAAAACATGAATAAGATACGCAGTAAATTCCAGACACATCAGGCACAATACCAGAAAAACATAGTTGTAGGATTACTGTCAAGTAGTTTTGAATAAATCCATCAGTTGTCACCCAAGATAAAGAATCGACATAGACAGCATATGGCAGCCTGTCAGATATCATGAACCTGGAAATTGTTCATTATATAGATATGATAGATGTGACAATGGAGAAGCTGAAATCGACTCCTGTTGTTTTTTTAAACTTGGTTGTTAGTTTGCCGTTAATATCTATGCTTGAATGGAAAGATTCACCCACAAGATGTTTCAATTTGTCTAGAGCGTATCTGATACGTGGTTGTAGATAGAGATACACTGTACGTGTATCCTAATAGTTGTGTACTCTTATATGTAAGAACTATTGTGATCACTATGTGGCCCTGGAACTAGAAAAGATTTTGAAAATTATGCTGATGATGATAAGCAAGGCGATGAGGAGCCGGGGCTTTTTTCTTGTACATTCTATTTCAGTAAATGGTTGGGTTCCTCCTGATATAGTACAATGTGTGTCGGCGGCGGCAAGGTAGAACCTAAGCGGAATCATGATATTACGCGGCGCCCCCAGCTACAAGGAAAAGGTGCGATTGACAACATGTGATCTCTACAACAACTTACGTAGACGCTGACTCAAGGCATGATACTAGGTATCGTAGATGGACTCTGGAATCATGGAAAGAGTATGGCTGGTTCAAGTAGGTTCTTGCATAGTCCGTCAGTTCCATGATGGCACGATGTGTTGTCTATGTCCTGATGATGGTGTGAATGGGCCTTCCAAAGGCTTTCCGGTTGAGCAGACGGTGGTCAAACAGGGATGTGCCGCTGCCGCAACATACTTGCAGCATGATGTGTTTCAGCTATGCTGATCAGAGCGTCCTTCAGAGACAGTCCTGGCATTACATTCAAATTGAAGGAGCAGAAGATGGATAGCTGTTACCTCAGAACGTCTGCAAGTGAGTTCAGAAAGTGAAGGAGACTGTTTTCAAGTGGATTCCTTTGCACAGATGACTTGCGCACTTAATGCTGGTGATAGAACAGAGCATGGCGGCACTTCGGTTTCGAGGGCTCGGGCATAGATGGGAAAATTAGCACCAAGGACTAGGGATGTTCCTAGGCTCAGCCGCCAGGTAGAGCAAGCAAGCAGCGGCCTTTGGTAGTAATGGGCGGAAATGGTCTGGGAGAGGGGATGAGGAATGCAAGGCTGGAGACAAAGCTGAAGTTTAGCCAAGCTTACCACGGGGTCTTGCTCTATGGCTGGAGACCTGGAGCGCATACAGAGGCAGCATTAGGTTCTCAGATCACTTCGCATCATCATGATGCTTCGAAACCACTCAAGTGCACATCCGCTGAAGCAGAGGTTCTGGAAGCTGGCCCAGCTTGCCCAGAGCGTCATCACACGCATGGCGTAAGGCCAATGAGATGGAGCAGGTCCAACGTCGCATCGCCGATGCCAGACTGGCAACGAAAACACTCCTTTATGGCGAGCTCAGTGAATGGAAAGCGGCAAAGTTGGAGGGGCAGAGGACCGCTTCAAAGGGATAGGTCGTCTGGATAGAGCTTCATAAGAGGGTTCAACATCAGTACTGAGACCGTGGGAGACTGATCACCTTCAGGACAGAATCGCTGGGCGCCAACAGAACAGTTCATGGAGTAGTGTAGGCCAAGTATACGTCAGAAAAACGGCAGATCTCTCGGTTGTCAGCCAGGCAGAAAGCATAGGCTGGGCGCACAAGGCTAGAGCACGGCAGCACCATCAGTCACTGCTCGGAATACATAGCGCTACCCACTAACTGGGCTAACCTGTGGGAAGTCGCTTATTACAGAGAGTAGAAATTTTTTTATTGGACGTGGATTGGATGATGTGTTGAAATGGGGAAATCGAAAAATTCTCCAATTTGGTTCTTATTTCGTATATAATCTTTATTTATCATTTTCACATGTCAGATGAATATATATAATTGAACCTGTCAATTTATATAGTTAGTAGTGGTAACAGGGTAGTGTGCAAAACAAAGCTAAATCCCATGTATTGATGTATTGAACTCTTGATCTTAGATCGTGTTGCCCTAACACTCGGATTTTGTATAGTGTTTTTTGGATTATGAATTGACGTTTGACATATGTTTAACTTCGCCTTTTGTATTACTAATTCCCCCGCAAATATCAAGGGTTGAGGTAATATTTCTCTTAATGACTCAAAGATTTTTTTTCTGAAATATAGTGAACCCTTTTTTCCAATTTTTCCTAACGCCTTGCCATTTTACAATAATGACTCACTATCAAATATATATGTTATGCAATTTACTAGTATATGCTTGGCTACTAAAACGTTACCCAAGCTAACATAGAAAACAAGTATTACTTTGAGGAATGCTGAATATTGAAACAGCGATTAAAATCGAATATCGGAGACAAAAATTCCACTTTAAACACAAATGTTTGAGGAAAGAGCGATAACCCTTGCAAAATGTCAATATGATCTATACTAGAGACCTCTTCTTATCTCAAGCTCATTGATCTGCAGTTCAAATGGTCAACATTTCAAACGTTAACAAAATATCGGAAAGTAACCACATTTAACGACACCTCCTCTAATTGAAAAAGATAAGTTTCGCATTAAAAATAGGCAATGCCAAGTCCGTTGAATCATATGCTATAATAGCCAACCCCACTGGGTGTAAAATTGGATCCTTTGATCCGCTCACATAGTTCTTGCGTATATCAATGAAGGTAATATCATTATGCAAATGATAAAGCAATAATTCCCATTAATTGGCGCCAACAATCTATGGAATTGATACTCCATAACCTAATTGAATTTATGTTTTCTGTTACTTGAATTTTTTCTATGTTCATCAATTCCAATGTTGAGAAATTAATTGATTAGGTGAAAGCAATATTCAATCACGAGTTTTACAATTTACAGCATTCATCAATTCATTGACATCAATTTAGCATCCAATCAATGCTAATAATTGATTTAATTTAGCGCCAAATAATTCCAGAATTATAAATATCAATTACCTGAAGATATCTTTAAACTTTATTATGCTAGTTGTAACATGATTAAAACGTATTTATTACGACAGTTGCGGTTTATATTTTGTACATGTATCAATATGTAATACATAGGAAAAGATAAATTTTTTTTAAGTACACAGATTTAATGGTTATATAGAAGTCGAATCCAGTTTGTTCACCTCTGTAATAATAATTACATAAAAACATGCTGATTCACTGATTTTTTATAACCTACTTTCATCACATTTTTTTTTCGATTTTAAGGGAGTCAATTTCAATTTACCCCTGTAGAGTATAAAGAATGCAAGGGTAGAAAAGATAATTCCTTTGCTTTTGGATATTGTTTACATATATCCAGATCTTTCTTTTAAATTCGATACCATCAATTTGAAAGATGTAAGCAAGTGTTATTTAGCAGAGTTTCTAACTGTACAATGAAGCCTATTTTTACCAACATAATAAATATTCTATGCTTACAAGTTCTGTTTGCAAAAAAATACACAGTACCCGTCCTTACTTAAGCATATCATGACATCTACACATGTAAATGGTGATTTGAATTACATTACATAGGATTATGTTGATACGCTTATGAGCTTTTGATTATCTAAGGTATAGTTTGTTGAACGATACCGAGAAGAAGAATTTTAACGTATTTACATTTACTATTTGACCAGGTAAATGACAGAGATACTTATAACGAAGTGGTCTGGCGTTCGTAATGAAAAGATGAGGCATTTAATCATATTTGTGGGATTCGGAAAATCAAATACTGATTCGACACATTCACTGCTTGTCCTAGATAAGAAACAAGAACTTCCTGGATTGAATTGAAATCGATTGTATGTTGAATTTTCTTCGCAATCGCAGATAGATTGTCACGTGATGATAAAAATGTTTGTTTCATAGATACATGTACTAATAGCAACAGGCAACTTTACAGGTGTGCTCTCTTTACACGAGAATGAAGTCACACACTAGAACAATATCTATAGATACTGGTTTAATTTATTCTAGGAATTTACACTCAGTCAAGGTTTGTTCGCAATATTCAATATCAATTTCAGCAGATATATTTTCCTGTTGACGGTTGAAGGATTACCTAGCTGTAGCCCGTTTGACATTGTTATTCGAATTTACTTATATACGTGAAATTAGTGCTGAGACTAGCTGATGCATTTACCTTTGGAAAATTTCAATCTTTAAAATTTAATATAACATTCCATCAAAAACCTGCCAAAGCGTTGCTGTGATTTTTATAGATTTTAACAACAGAACTGATAATAGTAAATTCTTTAATGTACAGACACGTCAAATTATTCAGGTTCCCTTATCTTTGTCTATGGATTTGCTTTGCATTTCTATTTCTTTTTTAGGATATGCGAATTATCACATTGGAAAAAAATCGGACGTCAGATCCTTCGTGCTATGGAGCGACTGTCAATAGTTTTTGTAAATGCGAGATGTGGAGATAATTCCAAACCCTCATATTTCCATTAGAGGTATTGTGGCGCCAAACAAATTCAAACAGGATGTCAAGACATATGATGATAGTTATAACAAAAGATGATGAAGAGTTACGAGATAAATGTTGTGGACGAAATAAATAAAAAAATGATTGTTATAAGATGAGTACCACGGCGCAAACAGACAGCCTTTCATGACAAACTGTATTGGCCGAACCAAATGTAGACAAACTCGAACTGTATGGGAAATCGACCAGGAACATGACCTGTGACGTCAATGAGACATACACAGAAGGAGTCCTAACTATGCGTATATGGAATATTACTGCATAGATAGTAGAAACGTATCAGTAATGTTTTTTTCATGGGTATTCATCGTAACAGTCATGGAGAATAATTTTCTTTGATTCGTCAAGCTTTTACAATTCATGACATGTAGTCCTTTTATATTGAATGGTCGTCCGTGGTAAAGAAAATCACAATGCACCTGACTGGGCGCGGCCAGGTGCTGGTTATAGTGATGCATGTACAGTACCAACGACGACATCCAAAAATAAGAATTCAATGCTTTGTTTATATTCCCTATTTTTTTTTATTTTATAAATCTTAGATTTTAATTCATCTTCATTCAAAAATTGTGGTGCCATTCAAAAAGAAAGTTGGTGATAAATGTCAGAATCTGAAAAATTAGCTGTTGAATAATCAGTGCAATTTGAAATTACTTATCATTCAAACTTTTAAATTCATCAAGGCTGGGACTTTTCATCCTTTGCTTTTTTTACCTTATGTATTTTCTATTTACCCCCTATGTATGTATATAGAGACAGCGCATTAATTATACTCGTCATCCGAAAGTGGATCACGTGAGTGCGCGATATATGCAGCCTCCACAGCGCAAGCGTCGAAATGTCCACTCTTCGATCGTTCGTTGAAATTATTATTACCTCCATCCTATGATGTTTAAGTATGGCCAATCTATCAAACACAACACCTGGAATTTTGTGTGAAGCATTTGTTTGATGCAGTCAGAATCACAAAGGTTTTATTCGGACGTATCAGTTGAATAACGCGATAAACTGTGGTGTCCGGAATGTCCTTTCAATTGTTCAAACGCGATCTTGAAAAATATGATGCAGCTCCATTGTATTCGGTAGCCTCGTTAGTGTGTTAAATTATTGAAAACTATATTTCAATGGTCAATGATAGAAATTAAACTAATGCAATATCTTTTTAAAAGGGTAAATTCCATGAACTTTTAATTTCTGTTATCAGCAATATTAGCAATTTACAAACCGTTTGCCTTTGATTGTCCTATCAACGGGAAATGAATAGCCATGTCTCAATCAATTAATGGTTAAACTATTGATACATTCTCAAACCACCTAGAGTAACTTAAAATAAGTTTGGTTAAAAGAAATGTATTATAAGCATTATTTAAAATACCTTTTTTTCTCAAATACATAAGAGTATGAAACGATCTCACGATACTATACTTGAAGTCTTCCGAATAAACGCGTAAAATCGTCACGCACTTTTTACTCTCTGTTATAGTATCAAGAATGAAATTTATTTCTTAAATGAAATTGGTATCTTTGTATGGAATTTAAATTTTGTTATAATTGGAATATACCAGTAGTATCTAGAGCTAAATTATTGAATGATAAATGAAAGATTCTTCATGCATTTCCATTTTCATAACTACAATGAAAACTTAATTTCCCAGGAAAAACGGATAGCGACACCAATGAAAGATTTATAAAACTTCGAAGTACGCGGCTCCGTTGTATCTAACGCGGGTAAGTGTAGACGCGTATTGGATGGTATCCGGAACAGCAATCGTGACATGTAGGTAAAACGTCAAATAAATCGGTAGTTGAAGTTTGGATTCATGGATCTTCGCCTTAACGTATTCCTCATCAAGCTTGTGGCAATCAGTGGTGGAATTCGCCAACGCTCTACGGAATTCGCAAAACAATAAACTTATCCATCCTAGTTTTAATTTCCTAAATAATAATTTCAACATCAATATTCACGTTTATAACCGACAAAGCATAATGTTGAGTTTTTGTGGCTCGATTTTAAGAGGTCAAGTGAAAATAATATGGACTGACTTGATCTTTCTGAATTTCTTAAATTCCATTTACAGTTATAGCGAATTATCAAGTAAGCATACTAAGGTATCTTTTTGACATTCCATATATTGTTTAGGAAATTATACATATTTCAATGGTATGGATGTATAACAAATATATATACGGAGTCATACATAATTTTGTCGTGCGAAGTAACGTCAAAATATGTAAAAGTTATTATTTACGCGTTGGGGGAATTATAATCAACTAAATTAACGAGTTATGTAGAGCGTCATAAATTTCCCCACTCGTAATTGCATAATATTCATCATGTTGACTCATATATTTATTCAATGACCGGTTATTTTTTCCACGCGAATGTTTGGACATGGAAAAGACGTCGTATTCTCACAGCAGCGTAAATAATCACTTTTACAGTATTATTCAGTTAACCAATATAAATAAATTAACGGTAAACCAATTTTAATAGCACCAGAATGCGCATTTTCGACAAATTTATTCTCTTCCAGTGATATTCTTATAACCTAATTTTATTTTAAAAAAGATAACTTACCAAAAGAATAGGTGGTCGTTAAACGTACATAATATGTTTCATGCTATTCGTTCTATTAATCTCCATGTAAATAGAAAGTTACTGATCAGATAAACATTTTTTGTCTATACGCGAACACCTTCTGGCGATTTTGGTTGAGATATCCTGTGATGAAAGGTGGTCGAGTTTCACATACAAGATAAGAGAACACTGTTGTCGGAAGAAAAAAGTAGGTTATTTAGTGTGAAGACTTAAAAAAGTGTATGTTCAATTATATGTATAATGAAATATCCCGTTTTTCTTAATCGTTCGAAATACTTGTACATGTATGAAATTATTCACAGAGGCAACGGGGCTAATGGTAGGGAGTGCTGCAGGAGAGATAGTTTATTAGCGATCTGTATTATTATTGGGTAGCAATCCTACAGCGCTTACACAATTAGAAAAAGGTTTACTGTATTTCTTTGTTTGGGTCACCTGAGCTTGAGATCTCAAAATGAGATTTTCCCCTCATCAAGTCTGCCCGCTACGTCTAGTTGCTTTTATTCTGTTTATTTATCTTATTCTGATCTATTATCCCATTTTTGCTTAATAAATTTTAATGAAACTTGCTGAAGAACCTCAGAGAGAAGAGAGAGAGAGGAGAGAAAGAGAGAGAGAGAGAGAGAGAGAGAGAGAGAGAGAGAGAGAGAGAGAGAGAGAGAGAGAGGAGAGAGAATCGATAATATACATCGATATCTCAAGTGTTAAGAGGTCATTAATTAATTCACATTTATTTTTCAATAACAAACGTTTTGTTTGTGAGAATGATATGTATGTGGAAGCCGTTCATTCTCTTTACCTGCACGTGTTTAATTACCGGATTGGACGCGAAACCACGTGCACATAGAATGCTTACAATATGGAATCCTCTCAAATGTAAGAAAGAGCTTATGGTGGTGCAAGGACAATCAATTCTGTGTAAACAAGACATTCATTTTCAAACATTCCTAATAGAATTTTGAAACTTGAATCATGTGTTGACCTTGAACTGGTGACCAAAATGTTATAGAGCGACATAATGATAGTACAACAGAGCGGTTTTGTGCCATAGAAGATGCTTCAAATTGATATGCTCCAATGTCAGTTGGCGTCAGGGCTTAACGTTAGTGAAACCGTAATTGAAAAGTTCTTGGAAAGGTTCCAGAACGCAGGGAGGGTGCAACATAGACCTCGTAGTGGCAAGCTCAGAAGTACCGTAAAACTATCGAAACCAACAAAAGTGCTTTTGACCAAACACATTTGGTTCATATCTGCTGAAACTTTAAATAAGAAGTATAGAAATGACCATGGGGGTGTATATTTTCACTCGGACATTAAGAGATGGGGTAAATTTGAATGTCCACAAGCCAACAATTGGTCCAGTTTTTACCGTAAAACTATCGAAACACACCATCAAAAACAATGATAGACCCTTCACCAAAGCGAGTATGCTCAGCAATACAACATCCCTGATATCGTTTCATTTTTCTAGCGCCACACACGCTGATGATTATAATGAAAATCCACACAAAACTTGGATATATTTGTGAACAGAAGCAGTCTCAAAAG
>CAJDSM010000101.1:0-23412 GCA_903981925.1 Ostrea lurida
CCGGCTCCTATGCCCATGGTAAAGTAAATCATTAGGCCTATACTAGGCCTAATATTCTTCTAGTGGTCTCGGGCTAGTGGTAGAGCTCTCACTTCATGATTGGGAGGTCGTGCGTTCGAGGTCCCGTGTCTCAGCATGTGTGGCAAGCAAAATAATCAATCAATCAATCTAATCTAGACAAAACAAGGTCATAATCATAGGTATATTTAGAGGGTGGACCCCCCTCCCCTTTATGTGACCAAAATTATTATTATTATTAGGCATAGAAGTATAGCTTAAAGAGGAACCCCCAAAACAATTTTACAAGAGCTTCGGCCAAACTTGGCTTACACCTACTAGGACCGTCAAATACCTACTGGCCCCCTCTTTCAAAAACCCCCCCCCCTTCTTCCTTTCTCCCCTTGGACAAATCACAAACGCCTCACTGATTAATGTGTTGTGATGAAAATTGCCATTTGCTTTAAAAATATCGGCATACTACGTTAATATTTGCACAGCAAAATTGAATATTCGGCGGTATATTATTCCGTATTTTTTCCATAATTTAGCTTGTTCCGCACCATCCCTGTGAGCGTGAATAGATCAATTGAATAAGAAAAAGAAATGAATAATAATACATAAAAGACCGAAAAATACCATGTCATGAGGTAGTTTTAAATCAAGTATTTAAGGAAAGTAAGTAATTAATAAATTAGCCATTGTCTGAACCCATAGGTTTTCTCTCTGTTACACACTGCATTCATTGAAACAGTGTAACGAGAGAAAATCCGTGGGTTCCGTAGTTCATTTGTTACATTTATCATGAAATAATGAATAACAGTCACTATGGCAACGCAAAATATTTCTAATTGTTCTATAATTTGAAAGAAAATAACTTTGGCCAAACCTACCATGATACATAAATAAGAATACATAGATTGAGATGATATATATTTGAGTCGTATATACTACTGCATGCGCATGGCCATGATGATCTTAAATATTTACCATGAGCACACAATTCTTAGCTAATAAGGCATGTTATTTTATTATTCTTATTTTTGGGTGAATATTTACTGTGATTTGTGTTTTTAAGCAAGTAATAAAAAATTATATAGCAGTAATTATAAATAGTGCACTTGTAAATCTGTTACTACTGTATCATAAAATACTAAAATTTGGTTGCCATGGCAACTGAAGTATTTTTGAAACATGAAAGAAAAGTACATTTATGACATATTACATTGATTGCGGATATTATATTGAAAAATAATGAAATTTGACTTGTATATTAAGATAGCGAGATTTTTCATATTACCATGGCAACCAAATTTTGAAACAAAATATTTTTAGTTAGCAAAATATGACATCGCTTGATTTTTTATATTTTACACATAAAGATATGAATTAACTTATGCATAATTCTTCATATATGTATGTTGGTGCATTTTCTTGCAAATGACATCATAAATTGACCTAAAATTTAGTTTTTTAAAAAATAGTCAAAATGCCGAAACATTGGTTTTTCAACTCCAGAAACAATAGATAATCCAATTTTGAGTCATGGATGTTTTATCATTTATTTGTTATACTGAACCTAGTCTATAAGCTAACAATAGAGAAATTTGGTCACAGGTAACATTAATTTGTGTATTTTAAATCAAAAAAGGGCATAAATTAAGCATTTTTAAGCATCTTTGGATAAATTAAAACAAAAGGATAAAGAAGGAGAGGCAATATTCATACAGAGTAGTAGATAATGATTCATAGGGTTGACAATATCTATGTTAGTAGACTATAGATAGATGTTATTCCTTGAGAGGAGATATATTAACTATCTGTTGTACAGGAGAGCCTGCATTTGGCTTAGTTACCAATGGCAACTGTAGGTTAGCCTACAACATTCAAACTGTAATTTATCTGATACTTTCATTTTAGCTAGAATGAGGCCAATGGTATCATCACCACGGTTAGTTGTAGATTGTGTTCCAATAACTAAATTCGAACAGGATTGTCTTACTGATACATTCCAAGATAGTTTTCAAGAAGCATACACATCGGTTGTATGAGGGTCGCGGTACTTATAGAAAGCACACTCATCATTCTTGTATATTAAAGGTATCCAGTACTATTGGTAATTTATGATAGCGTAAGACGGTCAGCTATGTAACAGTACAAGTGTATGTGGAGAGAGCTCTTTTAAATAACTCACTCAAGTGCTTGTAAGCTCGTGGCTTAGATGGTTGGGTCAGGCGTGACTACGATACGAGTATGAGTTGGCGCTAACACTACAGTTTGCGAAATATTGGTCGTCTGCGATATAACAAGCACCAGGTTTATGTCCTCCCGACTTTTGTCAATCGATGAAATGGTTTTGAACAGTTATCATGAACTATTGGTTGCGGAAAGCTTCCTAATGTAACATAGGAAGGTCATAGTAGAAAAAGATTCGTACTCATTGCTCGCTCTAGTTAATCCAATGGTTAGATTGAATTTGGGTGAGAATAGTCAATGGTTACCATGACACTAGTTAGCTCTCTGCGCTTCTTATCCACAGAGTTATCACTCCCTTATGTCTGACCTATCAAAATTAAAGGAAAATTTCGGTTCGAGATCAGGGACAAGACGATTCAATCGTGAAACCCGCGACGCCAGAAGGGCCTAATAAATTGGAGTGAGGGTGTCGCTAGCGGGCTCGAGGTTATCCGATCAGTGTCTTAGCGATGAAACGCGATGCAAGAGCGTCGGGGTGTTGAATACTATCGTGAACCAAGGCATCAGTTGGGACTAAAGTAAATAATCAGGAAAAGAGGGATTAGAGAGTTAGCATAGGCGGAATGTGAGAACAGAGCTTGTCTATGTATCGTGGTATGCGGAGAACAGTGATGGGAGACGTAGTAGGTAATTGTGTGTGATCGTCTATAAATAGGGACGACTATTAGTACGACTGTGTCACGACCTCAATACGATAGTACCCGACCGCCGTGCGCTCTTCCCACGACCTCACACGCTGCCAGTACGCTCTTTTTTTCACCACGCTTCACTACGAATGTTTTGAGCATGTTCAAAATTTAACGTAGCGCGGTCGTGTCGACCACGACCAGCCACTGTTCATACTAACGATCTAAGACTTCATCGACGATATGCTACGACTGTCACGGATTTAGACACAAAATCAACGATTTCGATAGTAAAGAATCGTGGCCCAGTGTGATGGGGGCTTTACTAAAATCTTTAGGAAAGTCTCATGATACATCTAGAGGATCCGGGTTAGAATAGATCCACAGCAGGTGTGGCACGAAAAAAATCCCTCCCTGTTCAAAGGCTCCGAGTGCCGAGCATAGGCCTAAATTTGGCAGCCCTTCACCGGCATCAGTGACGTCTCCATATGAGTGAAATATTCTCAATCGGACGTAAAACAAGGAATAATCGGTCCGGACCACCTCTGGAGATCCGGGTTAGAATATGTCGTCAGCATCCTCTTGCGTGTCGTAAGAGGCGACTGAATGGGGCGGTCATTCGGATGAAACCGGAAGAACCGAGGCCCCGTGTCACAGCAGGTGTTGCACGAAAAAGATCCCTCCCTGCCCAATGGCCCCGAGTATAAGCCTAATTTTTTTAGCCCTTTACCGACATTGGGGACGTCTCCATATGAGTGAAATATTCTCGGTGAGACGTAAAACAATAAATAATCAATCAATCGGACCAGATCCATTATCAAATTATAAAACATCTTCCTAAATCCAACAAAGAATTTCTTCTGCAAATCTTAACATGATCTGGGAGAGTGGTAATTTTCCACCCTCCTGGTCACAAGTTACAATCATTCCCATTCCAAAACATGGAAAGGATCACTCGAATCCAAACAATTATCGACCGATAGCCTTAACAAGCTGCGTATGTAAAACCATGGAACGGTTGATTAATGAACGCTTAGTGTGGTTTCTTGAAACTAACAATGTTATAACAGATGTACAATGTGGCTTCAGGAAAAATAGAACTTAATAAGACGAAGACTTGAAACCTATATTCGGGATGCCTTTGTTAACAAAGAACATGTCGTTTCTATATTTTTTGACTAGGGAAAAGCATATGATACCACATGGAAATATGGCATCTTAAAAGATCTTTATAATATTGGCCTTAAAGGACATCAACCAAACTTCAAATTTTTTTAAGTAATAGACATTTCAATGTATCGAACAAGAAATGGGCGCTCCACAAGGAAGTATTTTATCGGTTAAACTATTTTGTATACATATCAGTGGCGGATCCAGGCGATTGTTCGGAAGGGGGCGGGGTGGGCGGCGTTCGTTTGAAAAAATTTGCAAATAAGTTTAAGGTCTTGTGATGAAGCCAAAGTGGGGGACAAGCCCCGAAGCTCGCGGGCTCTTAGCAGCTTTTCATAATTACTTTTTGGAGGTTAATTAGCAATACATCATACAAAATCCTAATCAAAGTTTGTGCACCAAATATGGGTCCCGACCCCTCTCTAAATCCGCCATGAATATTGACAACAGTCTTGCGCCTGATATTACATAAACGCTTCCTCATGGTAATCTTCAGGTCCTAATTATGTTTGGCTGCGACTTCGTATTAATTATTAATGTGTTATACCAAAGTCCAACAATTCCATGATTTCCCATTTGACGCGAAACTATGTTTGCTCTTAAAAAAAAAAAAAACAATTCAAAAACCGCGCTGTGCATTACTGCCTCTAAAACGGAAACCACCACGATGACCCACTAATTAAACCACCGAGGCCCCATTGCACCCGGCCCACATCGCTCACCTGGAGCCCCACAGCTGCCGTAAATCCAAGAAAATAGCAGTAGCTTTGCGCGCGGCACATTTAGATATGCCTAACTACTGTGGGACTAAAATCTTTAACCAAAAATGTCGGTGCTGGAAGGCATTATTCTGAGACCAATATACATCCTACTCCCATATTAGGAAGCTTTCAAGGTACACCATCCACTCTTCTCGGCGTTCAATGAAAAAGATTTTTTAAAGACATTTCTCTATTTTCTACTACAATGTATCTGCCCATGTAAAACCTTTGATCCCCTATTGGTGGCCCCCATCGCTTACCACCCAGGGGTATACTAAGATTCTGACAAACTTGTAATCCTATCCTCTATTAATCAGGAAGCTTCCATATAATTCAGCCTTTCTCATGGCCCAGCTGCGTGTCTTGTGAAGAAGATTTTTCCCCAGTATAATCATATGTAAAACTTTGCCATCCCCTATTGGGGCCCCCATCGGTTGACCCCCGGGTGCCCCGTCATGATTTCGACACAAACTTGAATTCTCCTCTAGTATCAGGACAGATTATCACATATACTTTCAGCCTTTCCTGACCCAGTGGTTTCTTGAGAAGATTTTTTAAAGATCCCTCTCTGTGAATACTCGTGTATAACCGATCTGCTGTAGTCCTCTCGCATAGTACCGAACGCCGTGGAGGGTCACTGCATCCTTGTAACGAAGCGTCCAAACCGATCTCCCTCCTAATATCAGGGTAAGCTTCCCACCTAATAAATTCCAAGCTTTCCTGAGCCCAGTGCCCCGTTCTTGAGAAAAGATTATTAAATGTATTGTTCCCCGTAAGATATTCATATGTAAAACTTTTATCCTCCATTGGGCCCCTCATTAGTCACCCCGGCCAGCGGAACAGGGTATGACTTTGAATCACAAACCTCCTAAATCCGGTCGTCCTCTAGTAATGCACCCAGCGCAAGCTCTATTCCACCACATAGAGATTTGCGACGCGATTTCCACGTGGTTCTTTTTATCCCAGTTGCGTTCTTGCATCGAAGACACATTTTGTCAAGATTTCTCTGCGATGTCCTATAATTCAATAAAGTAAAACTTTAGCAAATCCGACCCTCCTTATTGCGGCCCACACTAATCTGACCGACCCTGTCACGGTAAGAACCCACACGAATTCCCACGGGGGCGACGGTCTACCAATTTGCACACAAACTTAGACTCAATCTCGTCCTATATTCAGCTAGGAGCTTCCATGATAAAGATTTCAGCCCTTTCCATGGCCCCAGTGCCCGTTCTTGTTGCAAGAAGATTTTTTCCTACAATGCCGTATAAATCATATGGCCTAAAACTTTGATCCGCCTTATATGGGGCCCCATCGATACCCCTTGAGCTCATGATTTTGAACCAACTTGTAACTATCCTCTATATCAGGAAGCTTCCATATAAATTTCACTTTCCTGGCCCAGTGGTTTTGAAGAAGAATATTTTAAAGAAATTACTCCCTATATTACTTCAGATCTGTAACACAGATTTTGAATCCATCATACTACAACTATGAGCCCTTATAGCTACCACCCCCAGGCCGCCGTACTGACCGATGATTTGCATACAAAATACGAATTGTGAATCTCCTCTTATCATCAGGCAAGCTGTCCATATAAATTTCAGGCTCTTTCCTGGCTCCAGTTCTAGCCGTTTCTGAGAAGAGATTTTTAAAGATTTTCCCTATTATAATATATGCTAAAACTTTGATCATATTGGGGCACCCATCGTACCCCCGAGTCATGATTTGCAAGCAAACTTTGAATCTCCCTCCTACATAAGCGAGCTTCCATATCAAGTTTTCAGCTTTCCTGCGCCAGTGGTTTTGAGAAGGCAAATTTTATGATTTTCCCTATATAATCATAGTCAAACATTTGATCCCCTATCTGTGGCCCCATCGTACCCCCGGCGGTCATGATTTGAACAAACTTATAATCTCCACCTATATCAGGAAGCTCCAACTATAAATTCAGCTTTTCTAGGTCCGAGGTGCGCTTCTTGAGAAAGATTTCTTAAATGACCACCACGCCTAATTTTGCACTTTCGGTGATCTAATCTTCCCTTGATTGAGTCGGCCCTGGCTCCTTCATTTGAACAAACTTGAAGCCCAAGGTATTAACCCAAGGGATGATGTCCATGTTGACAACTGCCTATTGAAGAGATACGGTTGAACTCTCTCGCCTACACTCCAGCGGTTCTTGGGCACAGAAGACAGTCGAACATGCCCGCGTCAAAAGTTATAGACAGACGGACGGACGGACAGACGCCTTCGGCTCAGGTGAGCTAATAAGATGGAACTCCAATTTAAGTTGTAAAAGAGGTTAAGTTCTTTGGTGTCATTTTCGATAACTTTCGTTCAAACCTCATATAGCAATGTTCAAAGAAATATGTACAAAGGCTCTTGATATAATAAAAGTTGTAGCGAACACAAAATGGGGAACAGATAAAAATACTCTCCCCCACCTGCATGGTTCGCTCTTTGATCAGGTTTAAACTAGACCGGCTGTAGTGTATATGGAGCGGCAAGAACATCACATATTAAAGCTCTCGATGCAAACCATCACCAAGGTCTTCGACTGTGCACAGGAGCTTTTCGAACTTCTCCTGTAGACAGTTTGTATGTTGAGGCTAACGAGCCGATAGAATTGTGGTGAGAGGACGACTGCATTGCAATTGGCTCCCTATCTGGGTGTCCAATATCTAAGTGGGGATCCGGGTTAGAATCACCCGGCATCCCCTTGCGTGTCGTAAAATAAGGCGACAGAATGGGGCGGTCATTGTCGGATTGAACCGCAGAATCAACCGAGTTCCCGGTCGTCACACAGGTGTAGCGCTCCTCTGTCAATAGGCCTCTAAGTGCCGAGCAATTAGGGCTTAAATTTGCAGCCCTTTCACCGGCTAAGTGTTTTGACTGTCTCCATATGTAGTTGATAATGGATTCCTTATTCTGAGTGGGACGGTTAAAATTACAATAAAATTTATCCAATCAATTCAATCTAAGTGATTGATTTGGATTATTTATTGTGTTTTGAGCGTCCACCGATGATTTTTCACTCATCTGGAGACGTTCACAATGCCGTGAAGGGGCTGCAAATTAGGTCCTATGGCTCGGCACTCAGTGTGCTTTGTTGAGCGGGAGGGATTTTTATTGTGCCAGTCCTGCTGTGTACGTACGGGGCCTCGGTTTTTGTGGTCTCATTCCGATGACCACCGCATGTCTTATGGTTTATCGCCTCTTACGAACGGGTCAAGGGATTGTGCTGAATAGACTCTATTCTTAACCCGTGAATCGTCATCGGGTCCAATCTAATGGTGAAACCCTCCCAGTTACATGTTTTACGATACAATTATCACCATGATATGTGAAATACATTGGTTTTCCTAAAATCTAAGTGAACAATCCATGTTTTTTCAAATTTTTATGTGTGATGTTCGTTCGAGTAAACATGAGTAACTGAGGATGGTGTACGGAAGTTATTACGTAATCATAAGATAGGCGAACAAAACCGTTCGCGTTCAAACGTTAAGCTGCTACAGCCACAAATATTTATTGTGGTGCTAGGCCGGTCTTTTTCCGTCGGCTTTCAGTATGTTGAGGAGGTCGGCCATTTTGTTAGACCCGATGAGTGCTCAATTTGTTCAGGGCCAAGGGATCGATCCCCTGTTAATATCGCGTCGATGTTAACCGCGGACGCGATCGTGCTAATCGCTGATGTTGTTTTTTTTGTCGTTTATTTCCCTGGTGATGAGGTGATGGAAAATGCATATCATTTATTTTCCATATCTTTGAATTAACCGAAGTTTTGCGATTGTTTATGTTAAGGCATTATTGATTAAGATTTCATAGTATGTTTTACTTTTGCATTTAATTGCAGAACATAATATTCATTTCTGTTTTTCTTTCAAAGTTTCCCATTGATATTTTCTCACTTAAACGTACCATGCACTAATTATATTAAGTATAAAATTTTACTTTTTATGGAGTGAATAAAGAATCTTTTCAAACAGTAGTGTAGTTTACTTCTCATCTTCTTGTAATGTTTGCAGGATTGATCTTCTTCCTAAGTGTATCATTCATATCCCAATATTTTTGAATGATACCGATTGATTTGCATGTTCTGATGATATGTTTTATCGATCGGCATACGACATTATAGCGATCGTACAACTTTTGCAGAGGGGTTGCTTGACTCTGTAGGTGTCATTTGCGATCGTACTAACTATTTGAACAAATTTGTGTCATCCGGATTATATAGATAGTGTCACTCTAAATGCTGACATTGATTTTCTATATGAATATAGTTTCAAGAATTTCTTCGGAAGTTCGCCATATTTCTTTGCCAATCTGCTGCCATATTAAGTTTGGATATTTATTTGTTATATTGTGTCTAGCATTTGCAGGGTATTTTATAAGGGGATGTAGCTGTTGCTTATGCTTCACTTCAACTATTGTTCTTGGATTTACTCGCTTGCGGTCCTCGACAGTGTAACTGACGTAGATCCCAGTAACATAATACAGGAAACATTTTAGAATACCAAAAGAAGCTGCTCAAAAATGCATAGATAAAATATCGTACAGCTCTGAGATAATCGCTAATATTTTGAAAAATAAGTTTAGGTTATGAAAAGTCTATTGAACTCTGCTACATGCAATGTTATGCACAGTTGCTAGTAAACACGTGCCAGGCTATATGCAATAAACTTGAATAATTATTTTATAGGCTATAGACTGAATGAGAATAGCATATATACAATGGATAAGGGGATATTCATACCATACCATTGTATTTACTATCATTACAGCTGGAAATGAAATATACAGAAAGTGTGCAAGGCACGCTGGGTTAGCCACACGTAGATGATGGCATCGGCTTGAAACGCATCGAATGTTAGTGACAGGCAGTTTTTACCTGATCTGTTAACAGGAAGTGAGAGATGTCTACATGTGACTACTGCGAATACCAGAGGTGGGCGAAAATTCCCTTATTATCATAATCCAGATGAAAGATAGAGACGATAAAGCTTCGAACTGGAGAGTGTCCATATCGTAGCTCAGCTGCAAATACACGTTGAGCGTGCTTGTCTCTCATTCTCCGTGATTCAGATCAAAGAATGCTTTCAACAGGTGGAAGGTAGGTCAATACGTTGAATAGGTTATACATGTTTATTTTGTCAGAATTTTGTTGCAGATTGTGTAAAAGCAGGAATCAATTAGGGTATATAAACGTGCAGCCATAGAAATTAATATTTGTATACTGTATTAGATGAGGAGTAGAGAGAGAGAGAGAAGAGATGAGAGAGAGAGAGAGAGAGAGAGAGAGAGAGAGAGAGAGAGAGAAATTAAACGGAGATGGTTTGCTGATTGGATATGTATATATTTATCTCGGTTACTTTTCAATCGTGAATTTTTTTAGGGTTTTTTCCCTTATTATTTGGGAGATAGGCCGCCTATAACTGAGCGATGTATATTGCATAATTCAAAAATAAATTGATTATGTTCATTCTTTTTCCTTACATCATCTATACGATATATATTGCAGATAATACACCATGCTTTTTAAAATGCGCAAAGTAAAATTGGATTGTAATACTGTACATTTATAAATGTCGACAAAGTAAATAGGACGAAATGTTCATATCTTGGTATTTATTAGTTTCTTACACGAATATTCAAATGTCTGACTGTATAAATAGTTTTGGGAAAATGAATTATAAATTAACGATGGCATTCTATAAAAAGAGCAGGTAGCAACGCAAAATGTCTATAAACTATATCAGTATTTTGCCGTTATTACATTTTATTATGCTAATAAAGTTAACTTTCATTTTTTTGTAAAATGATTTTCTATTTTTATAATGAATACTAATATGCATGTTTTCAATTTTTATTATTAGAACTACTATTGCTATAATAATTTCATGTTTCTTACATTTGCGTTGATGCTTGACATTTTGAATTACATGTTTACATTCTGCGTTAAGACTCAGCGCAAATTATCAAATGTAATTTTATCATTGATTTTTATCTATATTTTGCGTCATTACGGAGCACATTTGTAGACAAAGGACTAGTCCCCATAACTCCATATTACTGTTTTTAACAACGTAATGAGTGTGAATGTAAAAGTTATCGGGCATAATAGTGAATAAGCCCCCTCCGCGATTTTACTGGTGGACATCGTTTTTATGCGTACACCCATGTGCAGTATACTGGTAATCTTTAGGATCGGGCCCCCATTACATACAGCAGGATTTCGTCATATGTCAATAAGATGCTGATGTGTGGTTATTGGAGTTAGTAACATTTTGCGTTTGCTATGTACATTTATACGATTGGCATGTGTATAGATTGCTTCATGTTTTACCAAGTGTTCCCAGGGCGTGATGCGCATGGGTGAATTCTGGTTAGGGGGGAGCGTGGATTTTGTTGTTTCAGAGCAGGAGGGTTGGGGGCGCGCTTAAGGCCCCATTGGGTCAGGCAAGGGCCCTGGTGGGGGTCCAACGGGGACGAAGTCCCCGGAACGTCTCTATTTTTAGTTGATTTTAAGGAGTAAATTATTTAGAACCATAAATTAGCCCCTCATCAGGTGAAGTTACACCTCTCTCAGGCGCGTAATCAGAGATTTCCATTTCGTGGTGTGTGGGGGTGATGCACAGAGACTAAGGTATGGATGTTACAAGCTTGCTAAGTGCAGGTCCACAGCCTGTGTCCAGAATATCCTAACCAGGGTGGCGAACCCCGCAAAAGCTAAGAAATTTAGGCAATTTTCATTGCGTCTGGGGGTGTTTGTATTGGCCCTAGAGTATCAGGATGGGCCCTTGGTTAGGGGTCCAGGGGCGATAGCCCCCGGAAGCTGAAGAAATTTTACGGCATTTCCATTGCGTCTGGGGTGTTTTTAGTCCTAGAGATTCTAGAATGGCTCTGGTGGGGGGGTCCAGGGGGCGAAGCCCCGAGAAGGCCGAGAGGTCTGTTTTGCTATCTTCAGCTTTAAAAATGGGGGGGGGGGGTGAACGGGCTCGCCAGTTGTACCCCATTCTGTTATAGCCTTCTTACATGCTAATGACAGGCGAGTAAATATTGACCGAGATATTGCACATTACGGATGTGTAATAATATATTCCCGGAGTACCCTACGATATTGAACAATTTTAGGGGGGGGGGCGTGGCTGCCTTCACGCCCCTTTAAATCTCGCGCTATGTCTGGTATTTCGTGCTTCGCTGCTGTTTGTTCTTCTCTCTCTTATGAGTTCCCTCCTAATGCACTATTCTCTCTTTGCTCTCTCTCCTCTGGTCCTTCGTCTCTCTCTCTCTCTGCTCTCTCTCTCTCTCTTTAGGGGGGGGGGGGGGCGTAGCTCGGTGTTAACTGCCTTTCCTGAATGCTCGCGCCTGGTTCGCGTTCATTTACAAGCTACGGATGATGCGACTTTAATACCATTGTAACAAATCAAGAATGCTAAACTACCAGATATTATGGTTAAAGTTCATCAGGATATGTTGCCATCACTTTAAATGGCGTATATATTCAGGAAAAAAATATTGTATGCACGTATGCTTTATATAATTAGCGTTTTCGTAGCATACCATATATTAGTTGGGTGTAATAAGAAATATTTTCATTTCGTACATTCAAGTACTGAAAACAGACATAGAGCTGTATATCTAAATTTCAATTTGATGTATTTTATAAGACATTTACTAGTATAATGAGTAAAAAACAAAATACATGATGCAATGTCAAAAGAATGCACAAGTCGTATTTTCACAAATCAAGGGTATACTTCTTTTTGTAATAGTCTCATTATCTGAATGATCAAACTAACGGAGCCTGGATATAAGTTTGGATTTTTTGAAATTTTACCTGTTTGTTCACATATATCAGATATTTACAATAGTTCTATATCTAAAGAGACAAAAAATCCAACAAATTAGTACCTGAAAATATGTGTGCTCTCTCTCTCTCTCTCCTTTATAAAGCCTCACTTGTAAATTCACAGAAGGAAAGCTTACAAGCATTCAATATAATACAGATTATTTTAAAAGTTTGGATTGACAATATGCAGTACTTAGCGAAAACCTATATATAACACTAGTTGCATGAGTTGCTTTGATGTTTATTTGAAATATAATAGAAGAAAAATAATATTAGTTTGGACCTAAATATATTCAAATATAGATCATTGAGAGTTTATTGAAGTGCAAGAATTTAATTATATGTATGATATTCATTCTTACTGCATGTATTTAGAGAAACGTGCACATCCTAGTTCTCTCTCTCTCTCTCTCTCTCTCTCTCTCTCTCTCTCTCTCTCTCTCTCTCTCGCTTCAATGAAATATCAATATGTGTATGCAAGGTGACTGTAAATAATTACGTGAATACGCAAAGAGACAACGAATTTTTAAAAATGATTTCATTTTCGTTTATATACCGTATATTTTCACCTTGTTGTATACTTCCGATCATTATTGTATGTAACCATATGTATATTTTGAATTGTATCTGCAATATTACAATTATGTATAATATCAGAGCAGATGTTCAGTGTCGATAACCAACTACATGCATGATCAGATTTCTGATTTCTGTAAACTGCAAACTCGGACCATTCAAGCTGAAGGAAAAATATTCGACTCTGGACACCTTCTCTGATTGAAAACGTACTCACTGACACGGGTGAAGTGTGGCAGTCTGTGTAGTTGAGTGACAAAGTGTTCTGTCGAGATACGAATGGAGTTTATTATTTTGTTTCTTGGATTTATCAGAATAAAGAGAGTCTAACATTTTTGGTAAGTGCACATCTCCGGTCCCGGTATAATTTTAACTTTCCGTATTCTGTGCGTTTTCTTAGCAAGCATGCGATGTGCATTACATATGCACCAGTATTTCGCAAGATAACAAGTATTTTATGTTCTTTGCTTATTCCATTCTATTAGAATGTAATTGCTAAATGATTTCGCCGCGATTTTGTACATGTTATTGACATGATGGTGGCAAATACTTGCATGTGCATGTGCATGCACGAAGTATGCAAGAAAAGTTTCTTTTTCTGCATTTTCATCTACATTGTCTAAATTTTCACTAATATTCTATTGATATATGTAATAACTATATTGTGATTTTGAGCAATGCAAACGTGATTTTTTTTTTTGTTTCTCATTCCCCATACATACATTACTATCGGAGATGTGCACTGGTCGAGTTCAGCTAGAAAATCACTCAGGTTTGACAATCAAGGCTATCTGAAAGAAATATGGCGGTTTAGGTATTTACGAATTCATGTCAGCTTTAATGAGGAACTTTATCAAACGCCTTAATTAGAGGGGTGTGAAAGGCAAGTATGGTTTGTGTATGGTTGTGAGTATCTTGCAATTATCTTGTATGTTTTGCTGGTTTTTGGTGCTATATAAGTAAGATTCGCGCCAATTTCACACACTAATCCGACAACACTACTACCCAGACAGTGAATTCTTCTTCTTGTAAAGTGCAGGGCCTTGTGGGTATCATCGCACTTAATCTCGGTTGAGATTCAGCTCGGCTAGATATTTCGACTGACGCCTTCACTGAGTGAAGGTGTCAGTCCAAATATCTAGCCGAGCTGAATCTCAACCGAAATTACATCGCACTTAAGGGACACAGACGCAGCTAGGGGGAAATTCCTCTATTTACAATTTTAAAACTGGATAAAAGAGCATTGTCAGTCTGTCACTTAGGGTTTACTAACGTTTCCCAAACCTGACTTGGACAAGACAATGGATTGGGCTCCTGTGACACTAGGTGGCAATGTGTTCTACAGGCGGATCCCAAATGGAAACAATGATCCTTTGAAGGTGTCTGTTTTGACATAAGGGATCTGTAGTCGATGTTGATGGCCTCTAATAGTAACACCAATATAGGATATGGAGGAAAGGTGAATGGAATGGCTACTAGGGAGTGCAAGATCTTGTACACCAACAACGCTTTGCTGCTTGTCTGCGTTGTTGAAGAGTTTCCCATCCCCGCTAAATCATAGCTGACACTGTTGGTAGTCGGCCAGCACATATCTTGCAGCCCAGCACTGTACACTCTCCAACTTATTGATGTTACTCTGGGTATAGGGGTTCCACACAGTACATTTTCCACTTGTGGTCTGACCACAATCTAATTAAAATTAGATCCTTTGATCCGCTAACGTATTATCGCTACACAAAGATCGATCCTTGTGTAGTGATATACATGAGCGGATCAAAGGGTCTAATTTTAATTAGATTGGGTCTGACCATTGATGTGTAGCACATCTCCTTGGCTTTCCGGGGACAGGATAGAAGATTCCTCCGAAGGAAGGCCGTGGTGGAATTTGTCTTCTTACACTCTATATGTTGATTCCAGTTAAGATTGTTGGACATATTCAAGACCTGGTTGTGGAGGGTATACTTTCCTTGGATGATTTTCTTTTTCTGAGTAATGCAAATGACCTCGCATTTGTCAGGATTGAATTCCATTATCAATTCCTTTCCCATTCTTGGAGGCTCTATAGGTCTCGTTGAAACACTCACACTGCTGTCTTTTCATACATCAGGCAGTCGTCTGCAAAGAGACGGGCTCTTGACTTCATTTGTGCAGGTAGTTCGTTGATATTTACACAAGGAATAGCAAGGGTCCTAGCGCAGTCCCCTGAGGTACTTCGAAGGTTACTGGTGCTGATTCTGACATCACTTCTTCCAAGACAATGGAATGAGTTCTATTGCTAAGTAATGATTCTATCAAAGACAAAGTTGGACCACGGATTCTATAGTGGTGTAGTTTTTAAGTTAGCCGCTGGTGTGGTACTATGTCAAATGCCTTGGAGACGTCGAGGAGCACAGCATCAATTTAGACATTGTTGTCTTGTTCTTTCGCCAGGTCGTGGATGATAAGGATGAGTTGAGATTCGCAGGATCGTTCTTTGCGGAATCCATGCTGCATGTCAGATAGAACACTGTGCTGGTCAAAGAACTTCAAAGGCTGTGTATAACATATGTTCCAGCACTTTGCAGCGCACTGAAGTTAAAGACACTGGACGATAGCTGGATGGTTTGCTCGTCCCCCTTCTTGAAGACATGTGTTGTTGTGGCTGTGTTCCAGTCTGTTGGGGTTCTGCCTTGGTGTATTGAGGCTTGGAAGACAAGTGTGAGTGCGGGTATGATTTCACTGGCCATGTCCTTGACTAAGCGGGTTGGTAGTTTGTCAAGACTACTTGCCTTTTGTGGATTCAGCTTGGATAGAAGCTCCCTTACTAATACCCTTTTGCATGTCAGGAATGGTACTTTGACCAAGGCCAGGGGATGGTGAACCATCCTCTTCAGTAAATACTGAAGAAAACTGGCTGTTTAGATTGTTTACCTTTTCCTTCGGGTCAGATCTAGGAATTCCATCCTTCTTGAGTAGTGAGATGCCTCTGTTGTCGCACTTTCGGTCCTTAACCAAGGTAAATACCGGTAACTTTTTATTGCTCTTATCATCATTCACAAAATTCTCCACATAGGAGCTAAACACTGTGAAGGCCTGTCTACACTCTGCCTGACATGCCTTATATTTGTCCCGGCAGCGCTGCCAATCCTTTTGCTTTTTGATCACCTTGACCTTCCTGAAGGCTCTTTATTTTCGGCGGGATAACCCAGGATTGGCTATACCGCTGAGATGTCATCTTGGTCGGCACAAGCCGTTTCGAAAGTACAAAATGTTTTTTGTTTTCGTCAGAGACATTGAAGGCGTCGACTATAACATTTTGTAGTGTTGGATAAACCATTTTTATCAAATTTGATTGAACGAGATTCTAAATCCCGAAATTTAACAACTGAAACAGAATTTCATTTGTTTTCCTTAAAAACAATATATCTTAATACTGGTACTCATATATTTAGCAAAATTTAATGAAATATAAAAGAGTATAGCAGGCGGGCGAAGGAGGGAATTTTTGCGTGATCATCCCTTAAGAGTTTTTGATGCATAACTTCTGAAAATTGTATTGGGCGATATATTTGAAGGCGTCCAAGTATGTATCCCACCCTGTCACATTAGTTGTGTTTTTATTACTCACAGGAAGCGATAACAGGGTAGATCTATGGCGGTTTGGATGATGGTATCGTTGTCGACTTCACCCAAAATCAGATGATAAATGGAAATATGATAATCAATGTGATACTAATTTTGGTGCACCGTATGTGACACACATTTAGAATTAAAATAATTTCTGATCATCGATGCTTGAAGCCTAAAAGTTTGGAAAGTCAAAGACAATAAAATAGAATTTTATAACACTCTGCTTGGTCCGGTAATATTTATGTATGCTTGCCGTAGCAGACGTTGAAAACTTTCCAAAAACGTCTTACAGGCATTAGACGTTTTTTTTTTTTTTTTTTTTTTTTTTACATATAATTTAAATGCATTTATTATGTCGAGTGTCTGTGAAACGTCTAAACATCCCGTATAATAAATACTATAGCACTAAGTAATGAAGAAGAAACGTGGACCGACAATGTATAATGCTTTCGGAACGACATTGCGTTATTATTACCAGTGCTTGATTGAAAACATTTTCTTATCCAGTGGCGTAGCTTACATGTATGCTTGGATGCTCAAGCATCCACATCATTTTGTCTCTCTTTTTTTTTTACGGATGCGAGTCTTTTGAAGAATGTTTTAAATCAAGCAATGGTAAGAATAACTGTGTCGTCCCGGAAACGGTATGCATTGTCGGTCCATGTTTCCTCTTCATGTAATTACGTGTGTGGTGCAAACGTATGCCGATTACATTCGATTAGATTAAAAATTTCTCTCAGCGATCCTTTGGAAAAGTCAAAGACAATAAAAGAATTTTATATCACTCTTCTTGTCCGATCAATATACATGTAGCTTTCCGTAGCCGACGTCGTAGACATTTTACCAAAAAGGTTGCGTCTCTCTTGAACTTTTAAATATATTTTCAAAATAAAAAAAATATTCCCGAAGAAACTAACCATAATAAGTAAACTATAAGCTTTGTGATCTCTAGAGTACACATGGTTCACTCGCACGGCCACTCTACCACAAATTATATTACAGTCTGTGGAACTTACTCTAAATTAACGAGTCGATCTATATGATCGGGATATTCATCATAAAAGATATATAAGGGATCACGCACACTCGCATATCTAGAGCACCGATGTGAAGTCTCCGAGGACGACCATGTTAATTCTTACCAATGCTTAATAAATTAAAACAATTATCCGAAAAAGAGCTGCAGTAAATCTCATGAGAGTTAAAGAGGTGATAAGAATAATATGTGGAGAGTCACACAGGCAGTGGAAGGCAAGCGGATATACAGTTGGGAAATGCTACTCGCCACTGGCTGTCACACTGATCAAGAGAGAGAAATTCGCGTCAAGGACCTCGCACAAGACGTTAAATGAGGAGGCGCGATATATGAGGTATTGGTCTCGAGCGGAGGGATGTATGTCCACCTATAGCAATGTCCATGGATATTTAAAAACCTTTGATTTTCGGCGAGCACGATACGGGTCGAGAAGTTTGCGCATGCGTGAGGCCTCTACGTTTGTAATCACTGCATCGACGAGCCCATAAATCTAATATCATAAAAATTCCTTACATATCTTCCTAACATGTAGTTGTCCAACTACCTTAAAATATTCATTAAAGTCCCTTATCAACCTAAAAACTTCTCAAGCTGTCATATCATTTCGCTCTGATTGCCGGTATGCCAATGTTGTGGTACTCGGTCATATTAGAACCCCCGGTATTATTTCCTACTTGTGTAAACCAATAGCCCAACAAACCATTTAAAGTGAAATATTATGGATAAAGACCACCAAGCTTATTAGTTCGAAAATATTTATTCTAAAAGGTAATGACAAATCGAACTAACCTCACAGCCTTCATTTTAGGTTTGCTTACCCCACCAGTTTGCCATATTTAATTTTAAAAGGGGCCCCAGTCACAGGAGACTAAAGTGCTTTTTTCATGAAAATTGGCTTTTCAATACTCAGCGTTATTATATCACCTGCAGAAAAATTTACAAAATTATTTAATTTCCATTCATAATATCTCAGTAGTTTTAGTAATAAATATACACGACTAAATAGCACAATGTTTTCATCAAATACATTTGAGGGAATTACTAACAACCCAGACGGGGTACGACATCATGTGCTCCGATACCTAGAATGCGCTACGGTCAAACAAACAAATATCAATATTGAAGCTGGTGAGTTTTGGAGGGATCGTATCGGGAAACTTTAAATGAAGTAATATTAAGGTATGTTTGCGGACGAAAAGAATCTATGTAAGCGAATGTTTTAGATATTATGAGACTTTTTGGCTCGACGGACTGTCGGGAATACAATCGACTAGAAGGCCTAATTCAAATGCGACAACTTTCTGTAGCGACATAAATCGAAGATGTTTATAAAGGGGGTGGATTGTAGCTTCTTGATTGACCAATACTTTTTTCAGCAAGCAGCATACAGTTTTCCTGCTGCACACTAACATGTAGTTCCACCTGCAGACATAGATCTTATATATAGCCCCCCAGAAGGGGTGGCGGTTATGGTGATTTTGTATCATGTCTGATATGCGATTACATGGTACGGGCGTAGTCACTTTAAGGTATATAAGCTTTGCTCAACAGTATTTCTATTAGACAAAACGTTTTATACTATATATTAGTGTAGCTTTTGAATAGTAACACCGGAAAAATTATTTCGTGAGCAAGGTTTGCAATAAAGTTAATCGAAAAGTATAATATACACATATACTATATATATGAATATATAATATATATATAGTATATAATACTATATATATAATATACTAAGTATAATAAAGTATTTATTAATATATAATATAATTAAATAATATATATATTAAATGTGTTGGCATTAATTTAAAGTCGTCATTAATAAATTAGGACTAACGGGAAGTATTACTAATCTATTGTTAAAGAAATACGAATAAAATACAACGAGATGACGAATCGCCCACAAATTACTAATCTAGTAATCCCACGTAATTTTACCGGATTTGTATAGGAGAATCCCTTGATCGGAATGTCACTCATATTATAAGCATCCCTATTGCTACTCAGACGCAACCTATATTATCTTGATCATATTATGTGGTTGTATTATTTACAAACCACAACACTTCATAGTTCACTGATTATTAAAATTGAATCCGCAACTGTCGTTCATAAATAAAATGTTTGTATATATGCGACGCCGCTGAGATACGACTTCCATCTTGGAGGTGTGAGAAAAGCGAAAGGCAAAAACGATACAGAATGAGGGAAACGTAACTAATCAATTTCCCAAACACGAATATGATGCACCGGACATGAATAAAATAGTGTCAGCACATATATCAATAACACGGAACGAGTGCACGCAACGATTCCGATACTTTCTAGTCTCACGCACGCAGTAACATCATCGATACTTTAGACAAATTTACAAGGTAGCTGAAAAACTGCAATTAAAGCAAAGACCTGCTATATAATCTATGTTGGAGCATGTAATTTAGTGTTCCTCAGCAGCATGATAAAGTCGCTAATGATCAAATATGGCGGATTGTTAACACCACTGCCATCATCCTTCTGCGCAGATGGTCTAATAGTAAAAGAGGTATTTTCCAACGATAATGTTGAGATCAAACACTTCCTTGAATACGATCGTCACATCAAGACCGAGGTTATAAGGGAGTTTCTTGTGTCTGAATCAAATTTGTGTCCTCGGCGACTGTTCTGTTTGTGGCTGTGCGTCCACGTCGGTCGCGAGTGTTAGAGATTAGTCTTTTTCTTGGAGAGGATATCTGAAGCAATGCTTCAAAAATTCTGCTCAGAGCTCGAAGTCAGACATGCACATGTACTATGCGCCTTTCGTCGGTTCGACAGAGATATTAATAAGTAGTTTCCTCTAGCTTTCACAGAAAACTTTTGCAAAAAGTGGTCGAGAGAGTTTGCTCCCACAAACTGCTTGATCCATAAGTAAGATCGCCTTGTGTTGCAGCACGGCCTACACTAACATTAGTGCTATCTCCAGCCGAAAATTTCCTTCAATTACGTTGCATTTTCTTACCAATCTGCGGAACCGTCGAAATCCCGATTCAGTCCGATGCTTACTGGAGTGCAGAATACGAGTGTCGCTACTTCGGTGAGGCCACCGCTAATATACTGAAGGAGAAACTTGTTTGATCGGCGAGATACATGCAAGATTCGAGTTTTGTATACGGCGAGCGTAACTCTGCACGTAGAGAAGAAGGTGGGAGTTCAGCACATTTGGCTAGACTTCAGAAATGTTGTATATATGGTTAAGCATTATATGAAATTAGGAGGGAGCATAGTTTGGTCGATAGGATTCCCTTGCACTTTCGCGGGACGCACCGGTGAGATGAGTGTAATAGCGCATGCTAAATATCGATTCTCTGACTCACAAGGTGGGTGAGATGTAACAGTCACACACAATCTAATATTATTCATGCAGATGAAAAGATTATTCATACCACTGAGACTTGGAGGGTCTAGCGCGAGAGGCATAGTCAACTAACACAATGCTACACAACACATGATACTTGAACATGACCCCCACGCCATCACATCTCACCACAATTGCGGCCACGTTGGCATCAAGATACGACCTCTTAGACCTACAGAGACTCTTTACAACGTTAATCAGAGGGCGGTTTAGGGCAAACTGGACCAAGCCGCCTGATGGGTCTACTGGATGGAGAAGGGAAACTGTAGAGGAGCAGGTGCCAGTGTAGTAAATTACACGCCAGGACTTATCCACATCTGTACAATTATCAACTAAGTTTATCGGCCAATGTGTTAAAGCTCTCTTAATTATATATATTGTAATGGTGTCAAAATTCTTCCAAGGTCAATGGGTCGAAACGAGTTATTTTGGTAGGCTGACTTCGTCAATAAGGTAAATTAACACTACTGAGCTGATAATATGATATGCACCTAATACGTATGCAAATAACTTTGCAAGTGTATGACGAGGGCACGATGTGAGAAGAAGGCTCTAATCTTAATGGCCGAGTAAAATTGCAAGTAGATTGCACAGTGAAGGGCATTCTATCAAAGTAATGATGTTTGTATCTTTTCGTAAACAGCGTCTTGCTCGAAGCAGACAAGAAAGTAAACTATATGTCGATAATATCTGGAACAAACTTAATATAGCCCTATGTGAGTGTCGTTGTAGGACACTATTTATATGATGATAGCTAAGTTCGCTTTATAAGTTTTTTGAAAGTGTAAGGTCAAGACTTCAAGGTCATACTTAGACAAACTCTCAAAGTGTCGCCTGGTAGTCGTAATCATGGATGTCGAGAGATCTACCGGCGAGAATATTATCGAATATGTGTGCAGTAAAAGATCTTTGGTCATGGTTCTGTAAGTTGATGTATTTCAGAGAGAGAGAAATGTATGGTAAAAGTTCAGAACTTCCACGGTCATAGAGGTAAAAAATTGTGGCTTACCGTTATTATACGCACCGGAAAAGGTCTTGTCATTAAGGAACATACATGTGAAAATATCGAGAGCCCTAGTACTTACCCATTCAAAGTTAGCTGAGGTTAAAGTTTCAGACAGAATGACATGAAATGACAGACAGGAACATAAAACTAAGAGCTAATGCCCCCCTGATCATTCATGTATATCTCGACTAATGAGATGCAGCTGAGGCACTTCGTAGCATGTGGTCGGGTCGCGCGGCTGGGAGGCAAACATACAATACTCATGGTAGCCGTCTCCACATACTGGAATGTGTTTTTAGATCACGATCAATATTAATTTATGGTCCGTACATAAGGCCCAAGATTGGCTGACGAAGAGTGAGGCTCGCGTAAGAAAGCGTCAGGTTGAGGGAAAAATCGTATGTATATCTCTATACAGAGTGTGTCTGGCGACGAAGAGTGACAGTCAGAAGAACACGGAGTTGTGATAAAGCGTAAAAGGCAAGAATTCAAAAAATCCGCATACGGTCAGGGAAGTAGGAAAACCCAAACACAACTTCATATTAAGCTTAATCCGCCTCCCTCGCCCCCAACGTCATATGCAGGACAATAGTATTGTGACTCAATGATATCTCATGTATCGTGTTTTGAGCCTGGGTGTGATTTTGACCTTGCGAATTTATAAGAAAACTGACACACTTTAACCTCATGTTCATAGCAGGTGCACTTTTTCGAGATGAGTTAAAGTAGAGCTTTTTCAATAATTTACGAAGTAGAGATCTTGAGTGGTAGGGACCGGCCTTGCCTTTTCGCCATGTACACAACAAGCTGATGCAACTTAGTATCTTTAGACCGCTTGGGATTGTGGCCTCCTGACCAAACTGTCGAAACCACTAAAGACTCAACCTATGTCCAAATACGTAAGCACGAAACAAGTACAGGCGCTTCCTGCCGTCTTGTCGTTATATTAAAGTTTATTACCTTTAATCTTTTTAAATATGGTTTCTCATTAGCTGACAACGCTAGGTAAACTCAGGTTAACGTGTGGTCCATGGTCCTCGTGTTAACTATTGCGATTAAAATTCATTCATATGTTGTTCCGACAATGGTTTCTTTACGGCCGCTAACGTTACTCTATCTCTTTGGGGTTGGA